>NQII01000494.1:508648-553391 GCA_002778355.1 Clitarchus hookeri
CCCCCCCCCTTTTTTGCAGAATTCTTCTTCAAACCCGCACAGCTCCAACGGCCTCTCGTGTCCTCGCCACAAGTGAGTGTAATGGCTCTTACAGCCGGTGCAGTAAGTGGCTATTTTTTTTACCACCCCTGTCCCATAAAACGTTCACCCGCAATGTGTGAAACACACCCCATTTCCGCCTCCCCGGACGCCCTGTGTCTTTTCCTGCACCCCTCGCCTCTCAACCCAAACAACCGAAGTGTGGAAGGGAAGGAAAAAAAATAACATTCCATTTCATAACCTCAACTCTACCTCCCCGAACAAAAACACGTGGTTTTTATGGCTTTTCCCGCGGCTACTAAATTATTCGGGCAAGCTGAAAATTTATGGCGAGTTCCTTTATTTTGCTTTTTTTTTATATATTTTTTTTCACACCTCTTTTGACGCCCTGCAGGCATGTTTTCACTGTATTAGGGGAAGAATGTCCTACAGACTTCACGAATTCATCACTTGTATTGATACTCTAAAGAAATTATCCGCAAATTTATCACATCAGTGTATATGTGTAGTGAGAAAGCGCGAGAGGTAAAGCTTTTTTTCCGTACATTAACGGTAGCGGACCTACTTTTGTTTACGAAAGAGTCAAACATCGTGTGGCAGCGACGCTAAACATTCCCATATTCTCGATTTATTCAAACTTTTTGAATCAAACCTTTGAAAAATCACCCAATGTGTGACGTGTTTGGTTCTTTCCTAAATATGTCAAGCACCACAAGCGTTTTATATTTGTGTTAGCATTAAAGTACTCAATTTTTTTGGTAAAATTGATCTTTTACTTATTTCCGCCTATAAATTATTATATTCCATTGATAATTAATGTGAATAAATACAGGGGGAAAATAGGTATGTTGCTAATACCTAGCAATAAATAGTTCTCGTGCAATATATTATTACACTGAGTGCGCACGAATGCGGTGCGTTGTTCCTTTGGTGCAATTTTCTAGACCCAGTAAAGTTTAGTCTGTATAAGGCGGAGGAATATCCTGGAAGAAGAAATTAAGCAGCGCTTCAGAAAAATTGGAAGTAACAGCAAATATACTTTAATATTATTTCCCTCACTATGCATATGTTAAAACTCCCGTTACAGTTTAGGAAGTATACTAGAAAATTTTATAGGGGCTGCTCAAAGGTGCCGATAGTTGTACAACCGAATTAATTTCCATTACAATTTTCATTAATACAGTTGGACGTATACGACATAAATATTGACACCGATAACCTTAACATTTATCGGTGAAGTATTAATTTTGTGTATATACTCTCCATCTGCAATCTACAAAAAGAAGGCTTTAGACATAACGTTTAAGGATGAGCGGTGGTAATAAATAATAAGACGATTGATAATAGCTGCTAAATCTTGGTGTAAGAGAGTGCTCCGAGATAAATATATAACTTCGGATACCAAATAAATTTACGCGCAGTAATTTATTCAATAAACTAATCTGCTTTTGCTCCAAACATCTGCAATCGTTCCCTTGAACCAAATAAATTATTTAAAATTAATTTCTTGGGTCGAACACTCATTTGGTTGTTTAAAATCATTACACGTATTAAGTACACGCAACTATTTTACAAGTACGATTAACTAATCGGTTTGGTTATGGAAAACATTATAAATGTCAATGTAAAGTAAAAATGATGTTTTGTTTGGATTGAATAAGTAATTTGATTAACTGAAACAGTATTTATTATTAAAGAATTTGTGGTGGACACAAAATCAGCTTGATGCAGTGAATTAGTTTGGTTCAGTCTTGGAACTTATTTGGTTGGCTGAAGGTATTCGCGGGTCATTTGACTGCCTTCGTTCACTTTTACAGCTTAAATCTTTATTTATAATTGTTGTGACAATTAGGGTAGTAACAGAGTTGGTTAGTGCATATATACATGCTTAATAATTGTATAAATAATTACAATGAAACAAGTTCAACGGAAAACAGAAATAAATATGTAAAACTGGAAAATTTTTATAACAATACCTTCCTTCTGATTTGTGTAGTGGTATGACTGCGTTAGTAATTTTTCGTGTACAAAACTTAACTAGTATAAAATCAAAAGAAAACGTACGATGACAAGAAAATAGTTATTATTTTATCAATTTTTTTTTTAATTCGTGCTAAAATTTCAAAATTTTTTGATGTTGTGGTTAAACTTGAGTAAATAATTTTTCTCGCTTTATTTCACATTGCTGTTTTGAACATTTTACTGGGCGTGTAGTGGAACGCGTTTCCAACATTTGCTAAACACAGAAGAACGAGCTAGAGACAAGCCGATGGCTACTTTTGCGCCTGTGTCTTCGAACAATTAGGTGGCAGAAGATATCCAGGTATTAAAAGTCCACCGTTGAACTGAAGCATACGTCTACCGTGCATGATAAAAATCCTCTTAGGCCAGCCGGCCATCTACCTTGAATTGGAGTAGATGGACGAAGGGAAACCCAGATCCACGCACCCGAATTACAGTCGGTAGGGACTGAACTGACGAACCACTGAATGAAGAACACACATTCTACCTTATTAAAGGATATGTCGGCTGCTGTTTTAAGCGACAAGGATGAAATAATGACAGCTGCCTGCAGAAGACCACGTTTGAGTGTGCATTGTCGCAATAAATCGCCTCACGCAAACAACTTCTTTTAACTCTGTATCCGTACCAGATAATAAAGTAAAAAAAAAAAAAACCTGGTGTAGTATATTTGAACATCAGCTCCTTCAATACTGTGTGATTTTAATAAAAAATTAACACATCTGTAAATTTTGAATATTACTGATTCAGTTCCTTGTAAAATTTAATACAGCAAAATATTAGTTAAATACAACATACATCAATTAAATACTTGAACAGGGGTAAAAAAAAATCAGGAAAGACTTCTTCATTTTCGATGAAATATCTGTTTTGTAGAATGAATATCACAAAAATGCCATTGTTATACTAAAACTGTTTGTATTGCCTTGAANTTGTTATACTAAAACTGTTTGTATTGCCTTGAAATAGAGACGTAAATGTTTTGATTAACGATGTTAAATCATGACGTATCTAATATAAACTCTAATAGAAATAATACATACATTATAGTAGTTAAATAAAATGTAACGAACAGTCAAGCACTGGTAACTAAATTTTTAGTGATTAAATCGACATATATCGAAATGTAAAAAAATCCAAGTAATAGTGACTGATAAAAATTGTAAATTGTAAAACGATACTCGTATATTATGGGGATAATTTGTTTCAAGGGATACGCAACTTAATCATAGGAAAATGTCACGTACAGGGGTTTATTCCTGCCATTTATTATAAATTGTAAATAATTTTTGTTAAAAAATTTGATTTCGCTGGAAACAATGAGTGCAAATCAATAAATCCAAACGAAAAAAAGATAATATCACAGACAAAGCATCAGCTACTTGACGAGAGCACTTTTATCGGTGTAATAAACGACAGACTATGATGAATGCGTCGATAAGAGAACTCGATATGGCCAGGGGAGAGTGAGAGAGAGAACGCGAGATTAGCGAGGGACTTGACGGATTACCAAGTGAATTATTCCACTTATTAAGCACCCCACATCACACAGCGCAGAGGCAGATAATGTGTGATATACGATAACGGATGAAACCATAGATCCTTTGACACGCAGAAAAGTCATTTGGTACAGCAGCCAGTTATTCATACAATGATAATGATTTCCCATAAATAGAAGTAATTATCCAAAGACGATTAATTTGCAGAGGCTTAAGAAAGTCTAAAGTCCTAAAGTGTGATAGAATAATCGCACGTACGCATAACTCGTTGGAAAACGTAAATTTAATATGCATGCATGTATATAGTAAACACCGCGCGTTTATATACAAATCTGCAGCAGATACCACACATAATTACCGTTAAGTTTTCTTGCCTACGTACTTGAAGTTATCAAATGTATTGGCCTTGGTCTTCAATAAATAACACTAAAACTTATCTAAACTTTTTTCGTGGTTAAAAAAAAACCGCATAAATAAAAATTCGAAAATAATCTTTTCTCGTTTGCAATATAATTTAAAGGATACAATGATTGGAAAGCTCTGGTTAAGTTGCAAACAATTTGGGAAAATAATTTCATGTCTCCACGTTTTATTAAAATGTTAAAATTTAAACTTGTAAAAAAAAATTATTTAGTTCTGTTTATTTTATATACACAAAGAAAGGAATAAGCTCATTAGAAATATATTGTAATTCCTAAAAATTTCACATCTACAGTTCGACGCATTAATGAAGTAATGGAATTCTGGACAAAAGAGACTTCTCACAAAGGAAATATTTTGTACGTTTTATCGATCATTATTTGGAAACTACAGCTGCCAATTTTTTTCTTGTATCTCTACAGGGCATCTTTAATGAAACATACAAAATTGTTCACGTATCTCTTAGTTTGTAATAAATTTTAAGTGTACAATACTTAATTGTTAAAATTAATATTTAGTTTTACATATCCCGCAGTAACGCTCCCTGTTGTAACCAACGCTGGCCCAACTATTGACATTCGGTTGGGAGCTTTGACTATATGTTGAGTTGGAACACACTCGTTAATAGAACACTGGCGCAACGTAATATTACAACGAACATTTGCTACCAAGTAAATGTAATGAGAGCACTAAGGAGCCTTCAAATCAGAAAATTCCATAATATATCTCCAGTGTGATTTTTTTAAACTTATAAATGGTTAAAATGGTTGGTTGATGTTTGGTAACAAGTTGGTAAATATATTGTTGGTAAGTTGTATGAATTTTTCTATTGGGCCAACTTTGTATAACCAAAATTTTACGCCGAGTAATGGATCAAAGGTATTTAATGTCAAAAATGCCACTTTCTTGTGTTTTACCAACTAAGAAGTTCTTTCAGGACATGAAATAATTTATTTTTGAAACATGTTCATTTGGATATAAACTGTGTTAATGTTGGAAAAGAAATGGTTGGTTGTTGGTATATATTGTTACTACAGCCCATCATCGTGTAAACAACAATATACTGTAATAGTCATATTCCAGAAAGAGTGTTTATCTTTTATTTTGATGTAAATGTTAATTTTTTATTTGGTTCTGTTTTTATTCTAACCGTTTGTTTGCATTTAATTTCAACGAAGGTTGAGTAGCATATATGTTCATATTTTTATTCAAGTAATTTAATTTTCAATAATTGCAGTTCAATTATGTTTCTTTAACTACTCAAACGTATAAAAAAATTATTTATTTGTGTTTTTTTATGCAGTGCAGTTTTCTCCTTGTATCTCCCCAAGGAGTAGTACATAGTTTTCATATGTTCATAGGTGGCAATTTTAAATCCATTTGTGTTAGTATATTAAGTCATTCGGCTCAGTTATCTGTGACTGGAGCAAGCAATTCCGTTTCCTTCTTGTAAAAGAGAAGCTTTGGGGTCTTTGTTATGTTCGGCTCAGCTTAACTTTAGGACGATGTGGAATTGAAATTTCATACGGCCGAATCATCATAATGTATGTTCAGTACCCCAAATTTTATTAATTAAGTGTTTGCTGGCGGAGATATGAACTGAAGAGATCGCCAAACGAATTTTTATCTTAATTGACAGATAAATTTTTGGAGTGCTACGCAGATAGTCTCCAGGCTACCGCAACGACGGCGTCATCATGGTAAAACCTACCTTGTCTAACCATCTTCCGCGTATTTGAGTGTATGATTTTAATTTTTGTGGAATGAAATACACATATTCAACAAAATTTTAAAAATTTCCGCATAATATTGTAGATTAGTCGAACCCAGGAGTCCATTAGCTTCATGTCAATATCAGAACTGAGCTATGCTGGACATAATTTTTTTTTGGATAAATTTTATGATTTTATTCGAACGTTAGCAATCACCATATGTGAGATTTTGTTANTGGACATAATTTTTTTTTGGATAAATTTTATGATTTTATTCGAACGTTAGCAATCACCATATGTGAGATTTTGTTAGTAAGACCCGCCATCAAATCATTTTCTAAAGGGTGGTTTAAGTATTGCTATTGAAGATGATAAATGTCACTGATAAATTATTTGAATAAGGAATTGAATGCGAATCTAAGAGGAAATTAATGGGCAGCATAACACTTTTTTTTCCCGTAATTAGTAACTATTATGGCAAAGTAATATTATTTTATTTCTTTGTCTGTGTGTATATTCTAATTTCTTTCAGCAAATCTCGACGATGATCTTGTCATTTCGTATGGTAGGAAATTGTAATATATGTGTTTTGCCGTATTTCTGTTCCCTCTCCATCCCTTGCCGTACTCCCAACTCACTTTCATATCAGTGTATACATATTTAATGGTGTCAAACGTAAAGGTTTTATTTATATTTGTACAATGCTAACAATGGAAATTGCTAAAGTTATGAATAAATAAAACAATAGAGTGGTATGTGTTGTTATAAGTGTTGTATATTTTTTATAAATACAAACCATGTGTTATTTAAAATTTAGTTTGTTACTCGCTGGAAAACATACTGTAGGCATTTTGTATGTATACTTTCATTGGACCAACCTTGTACAGCCAGCATAATATTATATATATATATATATAATACAAAAATTCGTTTTGAAAGTAAAACATTTGAATTTCCGCAGCATATGAAAAAATTCTAAATGTTATTTACTTTTAAACTCAGTTTTGTTGCTTATGTGTTGAGGCAATGTTGTGAACATAACTTTGTTAATGAGGTACTCTTTCTTATGTTAGGCTCGCATTGCGTTTCAAACATTATGTCAATATATCATATTATAAATATCTTCTAAATTAAAAAGGAATTGCAATTCCACTTCATTGCTGAAATGTTCAGGTTTTGTTAAAAACAGCTATCCTTTTATAATAAATATTATAAAGTTGGTTGTTTGTTGGTTACTAGTTGGAAGATATTCTATTGTAACTGGTAGGTATTCGTATGTTTGGCCAACGCTTCCATGGGAATTGCTGACATTTGATATGCAAGGCTATAAATATGTTGTGTTGGAATCCAAATGTTAGGCGATGTTTTGGAATAAAATTAGAATTTTTGACTTGAATAGTTTTTATTTCCAGGAAAAATTAAAAAAATATATTTATAAGAGGGGCTTCGTTTATAACAATAGCAATAACCCCCTAACGTACACATTGATTTTTCAATTCAGGTGCCGCAAAAGAAAGAAATTTTGGTGTGAACAGTACTTACGAATATTTTATAACAACTGGCACTTGGAAACCAGTGGAAAGGGTTTAAATAGATCCACAGCACAAGAAGCAGACGATTATATCATAGTAGGTGTGTCAGTAGCAGCCAGTAGCAGTGCCCAAGGAAAGGCGATGTCCGTATTAGTGCTGGCTTCTGGACTCTCTCCGCACCGACCAAGATTTTATATATTCTGAATCATGTCAGACGTCAACGCGTGCACTCGGGATAATATGTCAAGGGGTTAATTCATATATGTGAAATAAGTTACTAGAAGGAGAGTAGTGTTTCCACCCCGCGCGCGGGTCAAATTTCTGTCTCATCCACCTTGCTGGATTTTTCACCTATCTGCCATGACTATGTTTTAAATGAAATAACTAAATATATCTTATTATATATAGCACATTCACATTTCACAAATGCCTTTAAAAGTATTCACCAAATGTAATCCACGTATTATCTGTAAACTGGGAATTTACTGATAATTTAATCATTATGCTGGACTAATTACTTACAAATTACTTGACAACGGTTCATAATTTTCCTATGTTTGTCCTACAGCGTAATGTACACTAACGAGACAAAAAAAGAGCACAAAGAATGGTGAATCAGAAGTTTCTGGAACATTATAGAAGTAGTGATACAGATGACCTACACATGAACACAAAAGTGGAGCAGGAGGAAAATTATTTACGGATCTGTGGTACGCGGTCCCGTCATCTTCAATTGTGCGTCACATCCTCTCGCACTGCTAGTACACGATGCAACACGGTCTGATATGGAGTCCAGCAGACGCCGGATGCTGTCCTGAGATAGGACCACAGTTGTTGGACACTGTGTTCCAAATCCTGAACACTGTGGCTCGATGGCGTTTCCACTGGTCCCACACATTCTATGTCACCGGAGTGGGCAGGTCATGGTAGTGTTTGGACATGGCGGAGGAAGTCCTAGGCGACCTGTGCCATGTGCGGCCGGGAGTTATCATGCTGGAATATTACACTTGGAAACCTGACGAGAAATGGGAGCAGATGGGGGGTCGGATCTTATCCACATACCGCTGGGCCGTCAATGTTCCATGTGATACGACGACAGTGAATAGGCTATCGTGGACTATATATGGCTCCCCAGACCATATAATGCCTACAGGATGGGAAATGTGCCGCCGATAAAGTGTTTGAGATTCTGGAGTTCACTAGGTGCCCTCCACACGGGTGCGATGATCATCTTTCCAAACACCAAAGTTCCCGGTGGAACCGGCGCTTTCCTCACCAAACCTTCCCTCCTGGTGGCCGACACCTATTCAAAGGTCATACCAGGAGCGCTTATTCCTACTGTAGGTTAACTCCAGCAAGCAAAACCTAGATCGACTCTTTTGTTTCGCAGGGCGCCACCGGGAACTTTGAATTTTGAGTCCGTCATACTGGTCCGAAAATAATTTAAAAACACAAAAACTAAATACTTATTGTCATTTACACACTACCGCGCTTGCGCTTGTCCTTCTGTCACGGGTAAAAGTTAAGTATGATGGTATCCGTTAGCACTTTCTCGACCCAGTGCGCCCGGGCTGTGTCGGACTTAGATTTGGGAAACATTTGGTATCCAGGATTGTTTCCCGCCTCCTCGCTTCCGGACTCAAAGAGCGTTGTTCTAACCACACTGCAGTCGTTCGATTCGTTCTCATTCATACATTAAAAACACTCATTCAACTACCATTCTCAGGCCTTTGGCCTTGTCCTTTCCTTGAAAAACTTGCCTCTTCCAGCCATTCTCCAATTCTCATTCCGGGGCCATCGCTGGGGTCGTTATCGTTAGGTTGTTTCCTGTAACCAAACTGAGTTTTATCCAGTATAGGTCGCAATCGGGTAATGTCGAATCCGGTGTTAGTCAAGGTGCCGTCAGAGGAGAAGGACTAATACCTGATCACAGTGTACCCCGTGAAGGGCTTACTGTAGTCAAAGGTAAGCCTCCCGTTCGTGTGGGTGGCATCCTTATAGATCGAGGACGGGTCGAAAACTTCCCCCCTTCTCCAGAAGCACTCCTTGAGCAAGCTCAGAAGTGCCTCCTTGTTCGTCGGCAGACCCACCTGCGAGACGGTGAGCCTGTTGACGCACTCCATGTGGGGGAAGATGATCTTTTCTCCCCCATCCATCGATCTAACAAGGAGGGCTTCTGCTGTAATCAGGATTTTTGGATCTTCCAGTCTTGACATCTGGGCTTCTCGTACGACTTCGTCATAGAGTTCCCATGGTTTTTTCGGGTGTGATCCCAAGGGCCAGGCTTGACCTGAGGCATCAATAGTATTCCTATTTGATGGCCAGTCTATGGTGAAAATTCTTTCTGTTGGAGGCACCATCTCGTTTCTCCTTACCTGGGGTCTGAGAACAGAGACTTCCCTTTCTGCTCTTTCCTGATTAATTTCATCCTTGTCTCTCTCCTCACTGTCCCTTGGTTTTCTGAGAGCGTGGACCGCTCTTTTCCTTTGGTCCCTTAGAAGTTTTCCCATGTTGCGAGCGACATGCTCAAATCCCTCCCTTATGTACAAGACTGGGTTCCAGGCACAAGGCCCTCCAAAATTTGGACTGTCTGAATTTGTCTCATCCGGTGTTGTCTTAGCCGGGGTTGGGTCTTCTGGGTCAGCCAATTGCAGGACCGACCCAGTCCATCTTGGCACCTGTGCCTGCTGCACAATATGTGCGGTTGCCTTCGTTTTCCTTTTGTTTATCTGGTGTTGGGGGCGTGGGTGGTTGACCCATTTCTGGTTCTGTTAAGATCACTGTTGAGAACAGATGTTGTTGACTTTCAACCATTTTGGTTTTCATTTGACTCCGGATCATCCCCGCCCACACCCAGCATCTGATTTAAGCTCTGGCTTAACCACCACACGTCGAATTCTTCGTTTCGTTTCCCTGCCTCCTTTAGGAATACCAGCACACGAGGCGCCAAAATCCTGTCGGAGAGCATTTCCCGGAGGTAGATCTGTCCATAACTGTCCTTAAAAGAGGTCCGAATATCCTCCCTTTTTGGACAGTCATGAAGGAGGTGCACAGAGGTGTCAGGCACTCCACAGACCACACAGTCAGGTTCTTGCACCAAGGCCATTGATGACAGCTTCGCCCTGAAGCTCCCGTGTCCGGTCAGGAACTGCGCACAATAGTAGCTTAATTGAACTGCGCACAATAGTGGCACTCGTCACTAAACACTAAACATCGCCAGTCTTCGGCGTTCCACATTTCTCTGGACTGGCACAAATGTAAACAGAGCCGCCAATGTTGCAGAGTTGATGGCAACACACGTAATTGCACTGGGATCTCAGATTTCCCTCTGCAAAGCGTCGGGAAATGGTTTGTGGGCACACAGGAGCCCCAGCAATGGCCAGTATCATAAACCGGGTCGACACGGGATACCTCCGCGCCTGGCGCAAGATCCGTCGATTCTCTCGACTAGTACTCAACCTCGTCTGTCTTAAGGCGGTCCTAGGGGACCACGGTGGTGTAGTGGTTGGACTAATTGCCTCCCACCAAGGCGAACAGGGTTTGATTCCCGGCGAAGTAGCGCCCGGGTTTTTCCATGTGGGAATCGTGCCAGATGATTCCGCTGGTCAGCAGGTTTTCTTGGGGATCTCCCGTTTTCCCCGCCCTTGCATTTCGGTGCTGCTCCATACTCACCTTGCTTCACTCTCATCGGCTTTCAAGACCTCGATTTTAAGAGCCGTCCAAATCTCTTCACTCACTCACTTGAGACGGTCCTCCGTGTGTGGGTGCCGTTACGTAACCATTGCTCCCAACTGAATCGGACATTATGGTCCAAACGGTCCACGCGGTGGGCTATTCGGTGATACGATCACCCTGCGGTTTCCAGCCCGATTATGAATCCTCTCTCGAAATTTATCAGCCGTGTAAAGCGACGTCTTAAGGGTCTTCCTGGCATTCTCCTTCACTCTTGCTTGGTATCGTATGGTGTTTCTCGTACTCTCACTATTTACATCGTTTCATGGTTGTCGCATGGTATCTTCGGAGTGCGATATTTGCATTTTCTGGCAGTTTATACAATACCCAAAGATGTATAAGTTGTAGATTCAAAATAAGTGTCCTTGTAGAACTGAAGTAAGCCAGAATCAAGTAATTCAACATGGTGTGTGAGGCAGAGTGTGAAAGGACCCGCATACGTGGAGCTACTTTCCTGTCTGCGTCAGAGAAGCGCGGGAGCGATAAGGGGGACACTGCCACATAGCACCAAGCGTGTCATCGCCACTAAGCACAAAGCTCTGAACTGGCGTGCGATGTTCTCATCGTGCTGTGTCTAATAGGACTTTGAGCTGCGACTCTATGATTTTATTCGCTGAAAGTCTGCGGTAAGTGTCAACGCAGGGTCCCTAAATATTTTTGTATGTATCTGACGTACATATTTCGAAATATAGCGCTTTGAATTAAAGGTTTTTTTTACTATGATGGAGTTGTCTGAAACGGTGTTTCTAATGTGCGTGACGTCTTGAAAGCAGTCAACTCTCCTCGTCTTAAGCATGTGTTATTTCCGGAGATGTGTATTTTAAACACTCTGCAACGTAATTCAAGCACCATGTAGGCTGTATCCGTGCCGTCTTGTGTACTAGCTGTGCCCGCGGCTTCGCTCGGGTCGACTACAGAATTATTGTTGAGGTTTTTTTTTTTTTAATAAAGTTGAATTTCACTTAGTGTTAATATTCTATACTCTATACATATTATAAAACTCAACGTCTTAGTGAGTGAATTAAATTGTAAAAACACTTATTAGTATTCCTCTGTTATAGATAGATATATGCTACCGCGGAGTTTTTTCAGGTCTTTTATTCTCGGCAATCCTTTACTACATGATATTGTTCCATCTGTAACGGTTTAGACAGCGTATTGCAAGAGAGCGCACTGGCGGCAATATGTTTCCCGACTTGATCACTTACAAACAAAATTAAAACTTATTTTAAATTTATTATTACATTATTTAGCAACATTACATTTGTATAATAAATATCAACATACTGAAAGCATCATTTCTCTGTCTCATTACATTATTTAACATTTATTTAACAAAATAAAAACAAAATTAGATTTAATTTTCATTAATTATTACATTATTTAACATTTTAACATTTGTATAATAAATAACAACATATTGAAAGTATCATCTCACTATCTCATCATATTATTTGACATTCATATATCAAATTAAAAACAAACTGAAAACTTAATTTAAATTTTATATTTTATTATTTAACAATTTGATATTTGTTAAAAACAATGTGAAGCCTATTTTTAAATACCTACTTTCTAGTATTGACCACCAAATAAAAATATATATAAATTATTCAACCAACGTATATAAGCTCAAACAAATTCCGTGTAGCACACGACTGTTGCAAAGGGAGTCGACCAAGCGTCTGAGCCACGCGGCATGGTGCCTCGTAGACGTGCACAGTTCGGCTGTTCTCGTTAATGATCGGTTCGGCTCTTGTTCGGTTCTCGTCGGGTGACCGCCCTCGGCCACCGACTCAGCGCATCGGATTGCCCGCCCGCGCTATTATTTCGTTTTCGCTTAGCGTTTTTTCTGACTTTCTTTCTTTTTGCTCGGCTTCTAAAGGCCGTATCGTGATGTTGAATAGCCTATAACCTTCGTCAAGAAATGAGCTATCAAATGCAAAAAGAATTTTTCAAATCCGACAGGTAGTTCCAGAGATAAGCGCGTTCAAACAAACAAACAAACTCTTCCGCTTTATTATATTAGTACAGATTACTTCATAATTGACTAATAATAATAATTATTTAATTGCCAAAACGGGAATGGCCTGATTTCATTCTGTATTTTCCCATGAGAGACTGAAAAACATATAAGTAAGTGTTAATCTTTATTACGATAACAGACACAACAAAATCACCATGGGCTTAAAAATATCTGTTAATATATGCCATACGCACTGGAAGCACTCTTCTTCATACATTTTATGTGAAAAGTAAGCTATGGCGAAGAAAAATAAAAATTAAAGATGGAAGGGATTCTATAGGCTGTTCCCGGTTACATGCAACTTTCCTGAAGGCCTGCCAAAGTTCTACTTCGAGGATATTCGTCCGCTTCATGCAAACAAGGCTTAACCAAGTACAGAATATTACACCAAAGGGACAACGCACGGGATTCGAGCGCAATAATGTGATATTATTTTTCATGAGAACTATTCTTACTAGGCGTCACCAACACAACTTTTCTCTCCCTGTTTTTAGTCACGTTAATTATACATAAAATACTATAATTTATAGACATAACGTAAGTAAAAGTTCCATTTATGTAAAAATAAGGTACTTTTATGTTAACACGCTTATAAAACGCTTGTACCACGTGGCATATTTAGGAATCAACCAAATACGTTTGATTAAAAAAATGCGAAGAAGCCGCATATAGATGATACTGGCTTAACAGCGCAGTGCAGTGGTGTGTTCGCCGGAGAAGGCGGTGGCTCGGGGACACACAGGCGCAGCCGTGCATGTCGGTGCGGGACGACGACGCGCCTCCCTGCCCGAGCATGTAAACCCCTGCTGCCCCGAACGTAATCCGCGTCACACGCTCCCGCCCGTGTCGGGCGCCTGCCTTGACCATAAATCCAGGCGAGGGGGGTTGGCACGCGTGGCAAACTGACCGGCGCGCCGCTCGCTGGCCGAACGCAGATAATGGAGATTGAACGCGCGCACACCGTCGCCAGGGTGTGCAGGGGGGGAAAAAACCTGCTGTTAGCCGATGATGCCCTCGCGATACAGGGTCGTCGTGCACGTACAGCCACGCCCTCTCGTGCACCAGACACGGTAGCTGTTAGAGGCGAGCCCTTTCAAAACTTCCCTCGCTGTGGACCTGTAGCGAGTGCGTGGCATCCCTGTGGACCGAGGTGCCAACTTAACGAGGGGAAAATTCCTTCCATCGTCGATATATCTATATACCTCTATCACTTACTTTTCATGCAAAATAAAAAAAATGAAAAACCAAAGCCTGTTAAGTCACAAGAAAAATCATTATAGTACATTCACGGTTACTTCAAATTTTCTCAAGCTGTGCTAAATTTATACTTCCAGGATATTCCTCCACCTCATGCAAACAAAAGCTTAACCAAGTCTAGAAAATTACACCAAAGGGACAACACACAGCATTCAAGCGCCGTGAGTTAATAAGATTATGCATAAGAACTATTCCTTAGTAGGAATTACGTATGTTTTTATTCATATTAATTATATGATAAATATTATAATGGGTAAATGGAATATAACTAAAAGTTTGGTTTAACCAAAAATGAGACACTTTTATGTCCCCGCAAGCATAAAACGGTTGTGATACATGGCATATTTAGGAAGCAACCAAACACTTTATACATGGGGTGATTTTTCAAAGGTTTTGATTTGAAGTAAATGTGACGAAACCGCGCATAGACTATTGCAGTTGTTTCGAAGTGGGACTTCTTTTTCACCAACTACTCATTTTACAACCGTAGCATTATTAAAAGTTTCCATCATTATTTAGTACGTTTGTCTCAAATGGGAAAGTACGGATATAACCCAAACCATTAAAACATTCAACATATTCTGTTAAGCAATCATTTACGTCATCTCAAATTTCTATTTCTAATGTCTGGTCATGGAGTTTGAATACCAAGATTTGTAAAAACTGCCGAGGCGGATGGAATCCGTATATATACATTAACGATGATTCGTCGGTTCACGCGCGCTCCTATGGTGCGAGGGTTTCTGGGTTTGAGTCCCGGAGAGGTAATGTGTTTTAATTCGTTTTCGTCTTCCCGTTTATGAATTTTTCACTTCCTCTGAGGAACTACCACATGTCAATGCCTTAAGTCAAATTGTGTGAAATAGTAATTCATTGAAATATATTGTCGCTAGTGTGTTAACTTTGTACGAGATACCTGTAACGTAGTATTACGGACATGTCCATGCCTGTGTATCCTTTTAATATGCAAAAATTCAAGTTTAAGATGCAGTTCTGAGGAGGCCGAAATACTACCATTGATGCTGGACCAAAGAAGTTTAGTTTGCACGCCTTAAAGCTAAAAATGAAAATACCTCCTTGTTATACTGCACTCAAGAATTTTGCCTGCCGACTTGGAGCTTCAATGGTTTTCAAACATGCTAGGGTAGGATTTGGGATACTATTTTTCCTGCCTTCTCGCATATGTTATCACAGTTTTTTCTGATTGGACTATCTTCATTAATACAGCGAATTAATAATATTTGACAATCGTCTACGATGGACTAGAGTTTTAACGGTCACAGCAAGGGCAGTATTCGAATAAGGAATTTTATTGGTTAGGAAACATGGCAGACGTTGAGATGAACAGTGATTTTACTCGTGGTAATCCAATCTCGTTCACACTGCAAGCGTCATCTTGACTAAACACTTTGGGGTTCCTCACTACGTTAAGAACAACTTCACCCATGATTGCCAATTGACATACCCATATCTGTTATTTATTGTTCAATTCCCGCTGTAATCAGAGAGACATGCAACAATCAAAATTATTTCGCCTGCCCTGCGAGTAGCTATAAATAGTCGGTTCTATGCCACGTGACTTTGGCTTGGGAGCGGGGAGCCAGACACTTGGTAAGAAAACCGCAAACATCATGTTCTTGCGTTCCACTTCTACGGCGGCCATCTTGGCAGCCAGTACGTAGGCATCATGTTCTCTCATTCCATGCAAACGATGGCCATTTTGTTTTCAATAGTTTCGAAAATGTTTTTTTCAAATTTGTTTTTCAAAAATTTCTTTAAAATTTTTCTTATAAAAATTTTTTTCCAAAAATGTTTAAAAAAAATTTATTATAAAAATTAATAGTTATTAAATATTATTGTCTCAAAAATTGATTGTTTTAAAAACATGTTTTCTAAATACTATTTTAATCACTTACCTACTATGCTCTTGCATTCCATGCTAGGGAGTTGTCTCAGAGTCTTCCCAAATACGATTATCATATAATTCCCTCCTACGAGATCGTATACATAATGCTCTTGCATTCCAAGCTAGCAGGTTTCCTCTCAGACTTCCCAAATTCCTGCCACGTCACCCCGACTGATCCTCCCTACATCATGTTCTTGCATTCGATGCTAGGGAGTTGTCTCAGAGTCTTGCCAAATGCGATTATCACTTAAGCCCTTCTTACTGTATGATTTACACAATACGCTAAACTTCCAAGCTTGGAGGGTTATCTCAGAGTCTTCCCAAAATCGATTATCATGTAAGTGCTTCCTACTAGATGATAAACATCATGCGCCTGCATTCCAAGCTGGGAGGGATATCTGAGCATCTTCCCAAAATAGATTAACATTTAAGTCCTTCCTACAAGATGATATAATTCACGCTCTTAAATGCCAAGCAAGGAGGGTTATCTCAGTCTTCGCAAATAAGATTATCATTTAAGTCCTTTCTACGAGATGGTAAAACCCACGCTCTTGCATGCTAAGCTGGGAGGGTTCTCTAGGTGTCCTCCAAAATTAGATTATTATTTGAGTCCTTCCCTATGGATATACACTACGTGATTGCATTCCAAACCAGGAGGGTTATCTCAGAGTCTTCCCAAATTATATTATCATTTAATGCCTTCCTACTTCCTTCCTACTTAATCGTATACTACATGCTCTTGCATTCTAAGTGAGAGGTTGTCTCAAACATCGCACGCTTGCATTCCATGCTGGGAGGATTATCTCAGAGTCTTCCAAAAAAAAATAGATTATCATTTTAGTCCTTCCTACTAGATGGTATACACCATGCACTTGCATTCTAAGCCGGGAGGGTATCTCAGATTCTTCTCAAAATCAACTAACATTTAAATACTTCCTACAAGATGAAATACTTCATGCTCTTGCATGCCAAGCTGGGAGGGTTACCTCAGAGTCTTCCCAAATTAGAATATAATTGAAGTCCTTCCTACTCGATGATATACACCACATGCTTGCATTCCAAGCCAGGAGCATTTTCTCAGATTCTTCCTAACCATTGCGAGAGGGTTTTCTCAGAGTCCTCCCAACCATACATAATGACAAGGAACCTAACATGTTATGCGAGGCTCTCGAAAGTGTCTCGTCACCGTTGGTCTATCATAAATAACACTGCCTCGCACAATGATAAATGGACCTAACATGTTATATGAGCCTCTCAAAAGTTTCTCGTCTTTGGCAGTCAAGCATAAATAACACTACTGCACACAAGGATAAAAGAGCCTAACATATTATGTGACACTCACGAAAGTGTCTCGTCATCGGCAACCTATCATAAAGAACACTGTCGCGTACAATGTTAAATAAGCCTAACAGCTTATGCGAGGCTCAAGAAAGTGATTCGTGATTGGTAGCAAATCATAAATAACACTGCTGCGCACAACGTTAAACAAGCCTAACATGTTACCTGAGGATTACGAAAGTGATTCGTCATCAGCAGCAAACACAAAGAATGCTGCCGCGAACAACTTTAAATAAGCCTAACATGTTACGCGAGGCTCATGAAAGTGACTCATCATCGGCAACAAATCGTAAAGAACGCTGCCACGCACAACGATAAAGAGGCCTAACATGTAATGTGAGGCTCTTGAAAATGTCTCGTCATCGACAGTCTGTCATAAATAACACTACCGTGCACAATGATAAAGGAGTCTAACATGTTATGTGAGGCTTACACATAATGATAAAGGGACCTAACATATTAAGCGGGACTCTCGGAAGAGTATTCGACGAAGCTTAAGGACTTAAATGATAATCGAATTTCGGATGACTCTGAGATAACCCTCCTGGCTTGGAATGCAAGAGTGTGAAGTATATAATCTCGTAGGAAGGATTTATATGTTAATTGATTTTGGGAAGACTGTGAGATATCCCTCCCAGATTGGAATGTAAGCATGTGATGTATGTATATCATCTTGTAGGAAGGACTTAAACTTTAATCGAATTTGGGAAGGCTCTGAGATAACCCTCCCGGCTTGGAATGCAAGAGTGTGAAGTATATATTCTCGTAGGAAGGACCTAAGTGTTAATTGATTTGGGGAAGACTGTGAGATATCCCTCCCAGCTTGGAATGCAAGAACGTTATGCATATCATCTAGTAGGAAGGACTTACATGATAATCGCATTTGGCAAAACTCTGAGACAACTCCCTAGCATGGAATGCAAGATCATGACTTAGGGATCAGTTGGGGTGACGTGGCAGGAATTTGTGAAGACTGGGAGGAAACGTGCTATCTTGGAATGCAAGAGAATGATGTATACGATATCGTAGGAGGGAATTACATGATAATCACATTTGGGAAATTTCTGAGACAACTCCCTAGCATCGAATGCAAGAGCATGAAGTAGGGAAGTGATTAAAAAGTGCCTATAAAATATATTTTTAAAGTATTTAATTTTAGAAACAATAATTTTGAATTTTTTTTTTTATAAAAATATGGTATGTGAGAGCATGATGCTTACGTAGTGGTTGCCAAGATGGCCACCGTAGAATTGGAATGCATGAGCATTATGTTTGCGGTTTTCTTACCAAGATCCTGACTCCCTGCTCCCCAAGCCAAAGCGAGGTGGCGTGGAACCGACTGTTTATAGCTACTCCTGTGCGACATGAAATTCAAACAAAATTTCGAACAAACTAGCAAGTCGACTTATCAGCTGATTTTCGTATATTTCAGCAAATATTTGCATCTTAGATTCTATAAGATATATACAAAACATATAATACTACTTGAGCTTGACAATGTTATGTTACTAGCTGATAAATATTGCTTATACATACAAGAGCAAATTTAGAGTGTTACACATTTTT
Source organism: Clitarchus hookeri (assembly GCA_002778355.1). NCBI lineage: Eukaryota > Metazoa > Arthropoda > Insecta > Phasmatodea > Phasmatidae > Clitarchus > Clitarchus hookeri. The sequence goes on from NQII01000494.1 coordinate 527,698, forward strand.
TGTTATGGATTTTTTTTGTATATTACAAAAGGGCCATGTTACTTTCTACTAACTGTACATATAGATGTGCGGTTTAATCTTTGTATTAGGTGGTTTATGATTTGACACTTGTTTTAGTCTTGATATGCACGATGAATAAAAAAACCGGCGCGGTTTGCTTGATCACAACCACTGAATGCTTCCCTGGAACCCACGCTACCTGTACTGTCGTATATCAACAGTAGAGGAGGTAGGCCGGCAGACGTGTGAAGCGCCCGGTAGCAATGCGTCAGTCCAGAAGGCCCTCCAAACACATTAGTTAGCGACGTCACCTCCGGTGGAGCGTACCAAACACTCACGCGCGTGCGCGCAGTTAGTTACCTGTCTGAGCAGTGACAAATGTACTGAAGGCAAAATTGCCGCGAGTGCGGAGCAAATTATCAAGCATCAGGTGCCACGAACAAGTACCCTACCAGTTCTTTCAGTCCAAATATATATATATAATTTCCGAAATGTAGTTATGAGTGCCGTTGGTTCCTACAACCTAATTTAAAAACAAAAGCAAAAGTAAAACAAGCCTTTTTGGGCTCAAATCATACACTCTAAAAATTTGTTCGCAAATAAACCACACCAGTCTATACATATATAGGGAAAGAGCAGGTGGTAAAGTTTTTTTCCCGTACAGCCATTATACATTACCAGTTATAACTTGTAATGGTGCTAGACATTTCTATATTTGCTGCTGATGTATGGTAGTATTTCCATACAATGTATAGGTTAAAAACTTCCATTACGCTTTAGTAAGTTTACTTAAAAATATTTCACTGTGTACATAAACGAAAACAACGATAAATTAGTAATGCGAATATAAAAATAGGGCCTTCGCCATTATATTTACAGCAAATAAATAATCTGCAACTTTCTGTAAATGCACGTTTCATTTACGAGTGTTCTCAAATTTCGAAGTTATCCAAAAATATATTTGAATACAAACAATAAAATAATTTACTCTCTACTAGCTAAATCAATAGCGGTAATAAGTTCAGTTTTTTCTCTCGATAAATACGTAGGCGTTTAATAGAAATTCGAATTTTTTGCCTTTCTGAATAATGTTCTTAATCTGATAGTAAGAATTGAATGAAGGTATGACATTAAAATTATTCCAGGTTTTTCGTCAATATTAAGTGAATAGTTAAATTAACACTTTGCAGTGTTATATGTACCTACGAACGTGAAGTCAGTGGTTCTCACAAACAAAATACGCTAAATTTAAAATCAAACAACACACAACTGTGTTACGTACATGATCTAGATTTCTGCAAAAATTACAACTGTGTGTGTAGCAATCTAACTTTAGTAGTGAGGTAACAATGCAAAAGAACAAAAGTATACTCACTGACATAAAAATTTGAAGAACCAAGGAAGAATGATTCCTTTTGGACGTTACTATGTACTCGTTCGTGCATACTACCGCTAGGTGGTCAGAGCTGCAATTATATGTGACTTTCTATAACGTCCAATAAAGAGCATTTGTTGTCCCATCACAATTAGACCGATTATGTTATAAGGCTTGTGCGAAAAGTAAGACAGTCAGTCAACAGAAAGATGGAGGAATGCCAAACATAGAGAACCGTAAACTGGCGTCATGTTGTACCTATAAGGGTAAATTTTTACCACACAACATGTTTGTTTCGGCGCCCTTTGGTGAAAGAATAGCAAACATTACCTACGCAGATATAAGTCAAATTTTTAATAGTCGTAGTTCATTTACTGAAGGTGTCGTGTGTCCATGCACATGAATTAAGTCGATAAATGTGTTGTATTTGGAGACAACAGTCAACTATACTGTGTAGTATCTGACAACGCATTGCTAAAAGTTTAAGACTGGGTTAATTAGCCTCGATGGGATTCGAACCAAGGAGTAGTGCTTTTATAAATGTAATTACGCTTTAATTAGCTCCGATGGGATTCGAAGGAAGGACCAACCGACTATACACATCACCCACCTCCCTCCTCACCTCTTCCCTTCCAACCCCCACACCACCTCTACCCCCTCGCCTACCACCATACTTACAAAAATTTTCAGAGTCCCACATATGTCGCTTAGGCACAACTGCAACTAAAAGTGTACCCCTATACACACTGTCCAATCACAACACTGTTCCTCATAGGTGGGAGAACCCGTCAGCCAATCAAAACACTGAGAACGGCGGTAGCGGGAGGAGGAAGACCTGTTTGCCAAGTTAAAAGATGCTGCCACTTTGACGTCCCCCTCCCATACCCTCTACACAGGTTAATCAAATGGCACATAGGCCTGTCTTGCTCTCTAGTGAGCCAGAAGTTACTACCTACCTCTATTCACGTTTGCTTTTATTTTAACATATGGACTATTCTTGAACTACATACGGTCGCTACAATTGCTGTTAAGTTTCATGATATTTTTTTTTCATTGGATTACAACTGCTTAGGAAACCAAGGAAGCATTTAAACGGATAATCTTTTAGTGATAAAATTTGTTATCAAATGCTATTTAATGTACTGAATCCTAGAATATGTGATCAATGTGTTGAATTTAACTGTGTTTTTTAGAACCAAATATGCTTTTAACGCGGTAATCCATCCGGGGAGAATTCACCAAATGAACTACGACAATGGAATAAATATTATTCTAATAAATTACCATGGCCATGGGAATGACTAACGATCATAACCATGACAAGAACTTTATTGTGATGAGGTACAGTAAGTGTGCTGGTCGATCAGTTTCCGCTATCAATAGTGCCAAATGTTGAAGTTTTGGTCGAGCTGTAGCTGCTGAACAGGTGTCATAGCTACACACGCTTAACTTTGCGCGGGGCGCCCGGTGTCTTAGTAACTCCTTCCCACACTCGGCCTCCGCCGGAGTTGCCGCCAAGTCCTCTGCGCGCGGCCCACTGTTTTCGCTGAAGTTTACCAGCGTTGCTGTGGCAACGTCCACACTTGGATGGAGTGCCGAGAGTCCTCCGGGCGCGTGTGTCCGCCCTCCTGTGTGGGAGGGGGTGGGGAAGTCCCACCGATCAATACCGGGGTGTCTTCCGCCGTCGAGTCCCACCTCCGAGCCCATTTCATCACCATTGTCCGGTCACCGAGGCGAGCACCACTTGCGGCCTTCTGATGGCCGCCTTGCCTCATCTCCGTCAACGAGATACCACTCCCTCCTCGACGTTGCTTGGGCGTCGCCCACAACAGTGCGTTGCCGGCCTCACTCAGATAGTTACTTGCAATGCCAGGTTTCGTTGCATGGATATCGGCTTCGAATAACGGCCGCATTGATGTATATACAATTACATTTAGTTTACACTTTTACTGTAAATCGTCCCCCCCCCCGGGCCCTAAACCTTAAAAAACAGTCATAAAATTAGGCAATAATCAGCATTACTAAACATAATAAATATAATTTTAACACTTTCAAAGAGACTGCCGAAAAGTTTCATTACTAATAGTCTAAATGACTTTGTAATAAAATGTTTTTGAGGTCATTCTTTATTGCGTGTGCCTTTGTGTGCATTTCCCGAAATTGTAGCTCCTGGACTTAATGCATAAATTTTAACCAAATTTGGTACGCTTTAAGCGATAAATAAGGACACCTGGTTTCTTAATTTCTCTCTGATGCCTTATTTCAAAACGATAGCATGACATGTTTTTAGGGGAAGAAATTAGGGATTTAAAATATACGTGTAATACTATTACTGAATCTTAGTCCTTATAAATTTTGAGCTCCATACAAGATGTATCTGGAAACATTTAATCACCTTTATCTCTACCTTTTATCACTTCAAATACCAGTGAGAACCGTGACATTTTAAAGTGATAATTTCGGTCTCCAAACACTGACCGAAAGTACAAATAGAAACTAAATGGCTTTGTTACTTTAACCATAAAACTATTCAACCTATTCTCACCAAATTCAATATACAATATGTGCAGTGAAGCGTAATATGTAGTTCCGTATTGTTAACGGATCACATACTTTCTAAAATGGCCTATTTCTAATATTATTTGGTTAAGTGTCATGCATATGTTAATATTTCTAGCTTTATTAGCACCCACTTCAAAAGTTATAGAAGATAACCAACTACATAATTTAGCAATACTTAGCCAATTACTAAAAATTTACCAGATATTTGAAAGTAAAAATTTTAGGCCTACAATTTTAGTTACCGGTGTAAAAGTATTGGGTGGATTTTAATTTTTTTTTGTGAAGTGGCAGATAGGGCTAATAATGAATATTAATAACAATGATGATGATGTTGTGGTGTTATGTGAGGGTGTTGTAAATAGAAACAAAATAACCTACAGTGTACAAAGTGAGGAGTGACACAAGTTCCTGTTTAATAATTTACTCTGCTGTGAGTTCCCTCTTGCATATCAATAAAATTCCTCCTATCTCCAATCAACCCCAAGAAACAAAACATTCATCGACACTTGTAGAGAACATATCTGTTTAAATGAGAAAGAAAATGTTTGAGCAGAACCTATTGTGTTGTAGGGTACTAGTCTCTACCATTTACAAGGAAAACACTAAAATCCCATTCATCAGTTTTAATACTTAAAAAATTATGAATATTAAAATGTTCCACATTAAACATACCCTTGTAAATATTTAAGGTCCCTTGCCTGCCAAGTATATATAACACGACTAAATTCCCATTTAAAGAAAATTATGAATATTAAAATGTTCCACATTAAACATACTCTTGTAAATATTTAAGGTCCCTTGCCTGCCAAGTATATATAACACGACTAAATTCCCATTTAAAGAAACACAAACACTGTTCATTTCCACAAGATAAACGTGAATTATTTTATTTTTCTCGTTATTTGCGCCAGCCAGCGAGTATGAAACTCCTTTCTATCTCAGGGTACTCTAATAGGCAGGAAACAAATCAAATTTTTTATTTAAATGAATAATTTTGTTGAATAACTGTTCAAACTGATTTAAAACATGTTTGCTGCAAGGCAGGGTTCTCAAAAGTCTTTAAAGTGTTCCTTATAATGTACTTATAGTTTTGCTGGATATACATTCCCTCGGCCTTTATTGAAAAACAATACAAGTTGGAGTAGGCTTATATCTCTTCATAACATTACAATCCAGCAAGCACTGGGCCTCTTCTTTACCTGCCCACTGCTCTATAATACTTTAAAACAAGTCACATAACAATATTTAACGTTTGGTACATTTTACTTCTGAAAAAAAAAAAATTATCGTTTGAGCAGCATCTTAAAGTGCAACTGGTCCAGCTGAAGACTAGTCCGAGAAGAAGGAAGCTGGGCGAGCTAGTAACACACTTTCCAGATTTTGGCGCAAATTCACGCATCCAATCACAGCGAGCATCTGCTCTGGAGCTGCCTGATATGTGGATAACGCGAACACGTCAATGACGTTTACCTGTCAAAATCATATGGTTGCTGCTGACGTAACCAGTGTTTTTGTTTACATAGCGTGCGTCCCCGACGCCGGGCATGATTTCATCTCTGGCACTCGTGGCCCTTATAAATATACTTCCAAACAACAAAAAGGCATGTTCAAACAATTTTTCTCTTAAAATAAATAAATAGTTTATATACATGTTGCGTCCATTTTTAATTTCTTTGTTAGTAAACAAACAATGTTTAATTTTACCTTGACGTCTCTATAATTATAACATCTGTCAAACCATGACATTGAAAATGGCGATAAAACGCAGAAAAAAATGTAAACAAGCAATACTTTAGTACCAAAACACATAAATATTTCCATTATACTTGAACGCATGGAAAAATACTTTTAAAAAAATAAAGCATAAAATAGACAAACATTCTGAATCATTACACCAGTAACATCTAGCTACACACAATGGCTCGAAAACAAAATTGGAGGAGATTATGCGTTAATCCTACTAATATATAAATGCGAAAGTGTGTTTGTTTGTTTGTTTGTTTGTCCTTCTTTCAGGTCGCAACGGAGGAACGGATCGACATGATTTTGTGCACAGAGATAGTTGGAGGGCCGGGAAGTGACATAGGCTATTTTTTATCACGAAAAAATATCTCATTCCTCCAGAAAAATGTTTTTAGTAAAAATAGCGCTTGGGGTACAATGCTGCGTCAATGCTCGATATATCGATATATCGAGAATTATTGACCTGGAAAATACCTTATCGATTGATATATAACTGAAAAATTTAGGTATATCGATGTTTTTATATCCTTACTAATATTATAAATGCGAAAGTGTGTTTGTTTGTTTGTCCTACTTCCACGTCGCAACGGAGCAACGAATCGTCGGGATTTTTTGCACAGAGATAGTTGGAGGGCCGGGAAGTGACATAGGCTACTTTTTATCCCAAAAATTTATCTTACTCTCTCAAAAAAAAAATTATGTCGGTACCATAAGGGGTACTACAACGTGCACCATAGTTATGGCACAAAGCTGTCCAGCACATATTTTACGTACCTTAAATATGGCACAACGTACCACAGCTATGGTATAGAGTACCATAACGTCGGTATTTTGTACGATAATCCCAAAATTCGTACAATGATGGGATCTGCACTACCAAAGCGTATCCTTCGGCCTGGAATTAACATTGTTGGACCCTACCATAATTGGTTCAGCACCAGACATAGTTATTTCGTACGATAATTTCAAAATTCGTACCATAATGAACTCTGCACCACCCCCAAGCTTTCTTTCGGCCTTGAAAGGACATGGTTGGGCCGATTGAAGCAGAAATTGGGGGCTTGGGTTATTTTCAAGCCGGCTATCGGCCAGCTATCGCAGGCCATATTAATGACTTCGCTGAATTTCAGCTTGGCGAAATTCAGCTTGACGACAAATATGAGAGTGCACCTCTACAAATACGTTGATACAGGACATTATGCTGATACACTATTAAAAATTGGAGATTGGCTGTTAGAAACAGATGCCGAGGGCTGTGCGTCACTAACGGGGGAATTTAATAATTTGGTGCAGAGTGATACGGAACTTATTGCTAGCGTTTACCGAGATCTACAAAGAAATATAAATGACGACCAGTGACTATGTAAAACAGCGATTCTAGCACCAAAAAATTACATCGTGAGTTCTTTGTTCTGTGTTTATGGTCAGCGCCTGTCTACTAACAAATACCGTTATTTCTCTCTATAAGTTTTTTACTATAACTACGCGAGCGAAGTCGTGGGTAAAAGCTAGTTAACTATGTATATNTATATATAAGTTCTTGTTTTTCTTTTTATATGCTGTATTAAAGAGATATTGTTCCAAGAGAGACTAAATTATGTCAGCAATATTGCCATTCAAACAGCTTTCTTATGGTCAATAAAACATTTCATTTAACATATTTCCTACATTTAAGAATGTTATTTGTTTAATAAATTACTTTTTATAAATGTTTCACGCCAATTAAAATGCGAAAGTTGATTCACGGTGGTAAACTAAGCTAAGGGCATGGTGACGGCTTTGAAACCATACGCTTACGTCTACAAACAACTCGCACATCTATGGTGTTCCCAGAATTTTGAATAAGAATCTCATAATAAGAGAGGTAACATCGCAGCGACAAAGACCATTAAGGGTGCGATGTAAAATTGATTTCAAAATATATTCCAAGCGTAATATTTAGATTAATAATATCTGTAGAAATGCCACAACATGTTACACAAAGTAACATATTTTTATTATTAGGTTTACTGTTACAGTCATTAGTATAAGTCATATTTGAACGCTATGCCATTACAAAAAGACAAGCCCGTTAAGTGCATTTTGCATATAAACTTTTGTGTATCTAATATGCCAAACAATATAGCCTTCACATCTATNACAAGCCCGTTAAGTGCATTTTGCATATAAACTTTTGTGTATCTAATATGCCAAACAATATAGCCTTCACATCTAACGTACCACTTCACCACACACAAGCTAAAGTTTTAAGAGAGATTTATTTCATTTGGAAAATATGGCAAATGTTTACGAAACGTTTGCTGGTTGGTCTTCCATGAGTTAATGAACATTATTTGAGGTATAAAATTTCTTGCANACAAGCCCGTTAAGTGCATTTTGCATATAAACTTTTGTGTATCTAATATGCCAAACAATATAGCCTTCACATCTATCGTACCACTTCACCACACACAAGCTAAAGTTTTAAGAGAGATTTATTTCATTTGGAAAATATGACAAATGTTTACGAAACGTTTGCTGGTTGGTCTTCCATGAGTTAATGAACATTATTTGAGGTATAAAATTTCTTGCANCAAATGTTTACGAAACGTTTGCTGGTTGGTCTTCCATGAGTTAATGAACATTATTTGAGGTATAAAATTTCTTGCACTGAGATACTTGTTGAGTAATAATTTATTGTATGCAAGTAAATTTTACTCTTGTCCGTCTACATAAATTAGCGAGTGGCATTGCTTCCTCTCGCCTCAGGGACGTCGATTTGACTCCTGAAAGTGACCCTTGATATTTGTGTTTCTAGAGATTGGCTCGCCTTAATACCACGGAGCATAATAGCAAACCAGCGGAAATAATCTCGCTTATTTGCTTTTGGCTCGTCGTGTTTTCCATTAACGCGCCGTTGACTGGAGAATTTGCAGCCCCAGGGTTGCCAACTCGGGCTTTGAAAACGCTGCCTACCTACTGCTTTGTCCCTCGGAGTGGATTCAAAGTCACCGTGACAAATAATATAATAACAGACGCGTTTCCTCCCGTCAAAGGTAGGGTAAATAGTGATGAATGAAGAACGACTAGCTCAAAGTGAAGAAACAGGATTGTCGTTCCCAACTAGCCGGGAGATGGCGTCACTGGCCCTAAAAGTCATTTGGGTTAAAATGGCAACACAGCAAGCCCCTTGACCTTAAATACCGTTATATAAGCTTGTGATAAGTCACTTGAATTAATAGTAACTTAACCTAAAACTCTCCTAATATCGGGATAATTTGGCCTAAAATGTACTTGGGTTTAAGGCAACTTCATTTGTTATCACATTTCTTATCACATTTGCCTGAAAATTTATTACGCGAGATGAGTTATGGTTAGCGCAAAATTTGAATTCAAATGTGTTTTTTTTTTTTACCTTTCATAGTAGACCCGTATAATGGTATGTTACGATGCACACGAAAACTATGCGATTTTATTTACACGAAATCCTTTGGAATGCACAAACTCAATCAGTTTTTTTTGTGAGTCAAAAATATGCTTTGCGTCTCCTTTTTCATACTTCGAAAGAGACATTCGTTACTCTGCACCAGCCCTTTGTAGTCTACGGATCCCGTATCACACCAAGCAAGTATTAATAGCCCAATCATTCTCATGTAACGTCATCTGCAGGAGCTTAATTTTACTACTTACTTAAAATAACTCTTTTTCCGGGGTGCTAATGTTTATCTAAATGTCACAGGATAAATGTGTCACGATCCGCGTCACAAAACTGAATAATCATTTTTTATTATTGCCTACTTAGGTACCCCGTGGCATTCCATTAGACTAATAGGGGCGTGGTTTCCTTGCTTATCCTACGTAACATTACAAATGGGGGGAAAAAAAAAGTTCCGTGGCTTACCCAGTATGTGAACTCGGAACGTCGGGGTAGGAAGATGCCGCCCTATCGATCTCGGGAACGGACGTGCGACCACACAGTTGAAAGGTGTATCACAAACTGCTGCTGAGTAGATCTCACGCCACTTGCCAGTGACGTTACACGTGCTTGCATTCTAGTAGCATCAACAACCTTGTTTCGAGATCACATTGGAGTATTTTTTTCTTCAGAACATGCGGATGTAGTGTTTAATTTCTTCCTTTGTGGTAGTTAGGTGACAAGATTTGCTGTCGGAGAGCATGCTTTTTCCCTGCATTACATCTAGAAAGGTATGAAGAAATTAAGAACTTATTTACAATATAAAATTTACATATATAACGCATTGAGAATTATGTAATGATATACAGAGAACTTTTGACGTTTCTCTAGCATGTCTGCTAATGTCACGTGGAATCGATTTGAATTGATGTTACAGAATCTTATTTGAATCTTTCAAAACGCACAGATTTGTTATGGAGAATTGNGTGGAATCGATTTGAATTGATGTTACAGAATCTTATTTGAATCTTTCAAAACGCACAGATTTGTTATGGAGAATTTAATGAGGATAACAAAACTATATTGATTGTGTAACATTTTCTTCNAGAATTGAATGAGGATAACAAAACTATATTGATTGTGTAACATTTTCTGCTGTAACATTCAATGTAAAATTTATTACATTTCATCAGAGTTACCTAAATTAAATAAAATGTATGGTAAATTAAAAAAAAAAACTAAGTATGTCACATATGACGTACGTCTCATTGTGGTACGGAAGGGGACTACTAACACCAGCCTGCAAGTCATTATTTAAATACAACTAACAGTCACAGGAAGTCAAAACTGAATGTTATTTAGTTCCGTTCAACTAATAATAAACGGTAGAGTGTAATTCAACATGAAAAAGTTGGCCTTCGTGATTTCTTACAGGAGAGCTAGTGGCACAAAAAAGACCAATTCTGCACGAGGCTCCATCCCTTGTCAAATCAAACTACTTAACCAATTTCATTTGAAACAAAACAGTGGGAAAGTAAGGTCAGAGGAAAAGGATCGTGGAAACTGCTCACATTCCACGTCTTTTCTTTTCTAGTTCCTGACATCCGCAGGAATTTAATTTTTCTCGTTCTCTTCCTTTCTGCCATCTCCTATTGTGTTTGTTTCTTCTTTAGAATGTCGAATTTAGCTCGCCAGCCATACGCCAGGAAACGTTGAAATCGGCGAAGGAAGCTTGCCTCCCTATAAATACTTGTTATTCTGGCTGGATGGTTCATATGCAGCCTTCCGACGTTGCTCATTTCTCCGTCTCCTTTACGAGGAAACCCGCTAGGTATCAAGTAATATTGCAGTCTCAAATTCCAGCGCTTCCGCCTTAACGAGAAATAAACCATTCATCCCGTGTAACGTAAGGAGCTGAGAACAAAAACGGCGTAAATCATCACGCGGGTATGAAAGAGCAACGTGAACGACGTTTTATTGTTTATCTCATGGCTGATCAACAACAGGGCGATAAAAGGCGGAATAAACCTTTTCGTAAAAATAATGACTGAAAACTAACTAACCNATGGCTGATCAACAACAGGGCGATAAAAGGCGGAATAAACCTTTTCGTAAAAATAATGACTGAAAACTAACTAACCCTGGCATCCCACATAACCAATTACGATGTTATTAAGAGATGTACTGAATAAGATGTTACAAGCTGCGGAAAAAAAAGGGAAGGAAGGATGTATGCAGAACAGCGAAAACGTTATCATTAAGCTGTGTGTATCCTATTGTTAACGACAAACAAAGGTTGTTGAAATTACTGAGGTAGAAAGTGAAAAGAGAAAATATTTAACAGCCCACGTTATCCAGCAATTACCGATCGTTTTACAGCAAGCCTGGCATGTTACTTATGACGTCAAAAGCAGAGTTTACCCGTCAATAGAATAACGATTAGGTAGCCTGAGATTCGTCTTCTGTGCAGTCCTCAGTATTGGCTTATTACTGTCAACATTATGTCACGATTGTTTAATTTTAACTTCTTAAGCGATACCGTTTTTAAAAATGCTTTTTATTGTTTATTATAAATTGTTATTTGAAAACTCATTAAGATTATGGGAAATAAAATTTTAATTCTATTATTTTGGCTAAGGGTTTTCTTGGCTAGCCATCAGCTCGAACCATATTTTTTGACAAGTGTATTGGCCAACTAGTGTTTCACATTTGGAACTCCGTAATTTTAACTGTATAGCTGGCATTCGGATCCGTTGGAAGACATTTTTTATCTTTCAGTGATACGTTGTGCATAATGTTATTGAATTAGATCCACGCCAAGAAACTAAACGAGTGACTTCAGTTAGTTCAGTGTTATAAATGGAAATTCAAATGCTAATCAGCTATTTNCACGCCAAGAAACTAAACGAGTGACTTCAGTTAGTTCAGTGTTATAAATGGAAATTCAAATGCTAATCAGCTATTTATAGTAAACGTTGGCGGATATCAGTACTTCGGGATATTCAATTTACAATAAAACAGTGCGTATCAACGTTAAAACANATAGTAAACGTTGGCGGATATCAGTACTTCGGGATATTCAATTTACAATAAAACAGTGCGTATCAACGTTAAAACAAAGAAATCCAATAACGGTTTCAATCAGGCGACTGCCAGAGCTTTCTGTGAAGCACTTGTTACTGCGTTTCAGTTTTAAATTGCTCTCGTCGAAAGGGTGAAGTTAGACGTGAATGTCTCTTCGATTATCTCAGAAAAATTAGTAACTTTTTTACGCTAGTAGTTATTGTAAATTTGTTCCTTATTGCGTCCAAATAAAATAACCATATTACATTGTGTTCCCAAAATTGTATGATATGCGTTCTGCGCAGTAAATTAATGTTTCAAACTGAGACTTTTTAAAAATACTTTCGTTTAAATATGCATTGCGTTATAATGTGAAAACTTGAAGATAATATTTTGTTTTCAATTGCGATAGACAACACACACTAAAAAAAAAATTCTTGTAAACTTCCTAAATTGAATTGGAAAATTTTAACCCATATATCGTATGGCTCTTATATCACACGCCTGGCTACAAATATGGAATGTTTAACGTCGCTACTATATAAAGTTAGAAGTTTCCTATGCATTTGACTGTTTCCTGAGCAAATGTAGGAACGCTACAATGAATGCATGGGAAATAACTTCACCATTCGTGCTTTCTCATTGTACGTATAATCTCAACAGTAAATTTACGAATAATTTCTTAAGAACGTATTTAAACATTGATTGAGTAGAACATTAAATAGGGCCTGAAAAAGGAAATGTTCGCAAGATTTAACGCTGAAAAATTCAATGAGCTCTAAGAAATTATATGACTGANTAGGGCCTGAAAAAGGAAATGTTCGCAAGATTTAACGCTGAAAAATTCAATGAGCTCTAAGAAATTATATGACTGCGTAAGAATATCTCATATGAAGCACAAATTACAATTAATTTGAATCAATATATATCTTCCCGAAATAGGCCCATACAATAAAACAGCATTTATGAAACTTGGGTGAATAGACGCAAGAGCACAACTTTGCAAACTATGCTGAATGTCGTTCATGGTAAATTAAGTACTTTTATAAATCACTGTGTNAGCATTTATGAAACTTGGGTGAATAGACGCAAGAGCACAACTTTGCAAACTATGCTGAATGTCGTTCATGGTAAATTAAGTACTTTTATAAATCACTGTGTATTAAATTTAGAGAAAAAGAAAATAGTTGGCAATAATGATAGAAATGCTAGAAGGTAGTTATGAAAAGTATTGCATGCATGAGTTTCCCAATGGAAATGCAATATTTTTGTCTTAAGAATATTTTAGAAGGAACTGGATTAATTGTACCATTATTATAAAATTAAAATTTTAAAAGTGTTATGNTTGTCTTAAGAATATTTTAGAAGGAACTGGATTAATTGTACCATTATTATAAAATTAAAATTTTAAAAGTGTTATGCTATAAAGGCGTGGGCTTTAGTTATTAGTCGTACGTCAATTTAGACATTTACAAGTAGCGAAAGAGAACCTATTTAGCACAAAAACAAAATGACATAAATCAACCTGGTTGACGACCTGAAAATGCTTTAATTTTCGCATACGTAGGCGTCACCAAGTTCAGAATTCTACTTCAGCTCCTTCGCATCTCCGTCAACCTCACAGTCCTGCGGTGGTTCACCGGATAATGCGAGGCTACGCTTTCGCATGGCTTAAGTGGCCGCGATGATGTAGCGGTCAGATTCCCATATAACCACGGCAAAACGGTCTTGACTCCTGGCGGAACCAAAACAGATCTTCGCATGTAGGAGACGTACCGATAGGTTTTCTAGGGCACTCCCGTTTCCGCATTGCTACACTGAAGAGCCAAAAAAACTGGTACACCTGCCTAATTTCGTGTAAGGCCCCCTGAGCACGCAGAAGTGCCGCAAGACGACGTGACATGGACTCGACTAATGTCTGAAGGTATGCAGGAGGCAATTCACANCACGCAGAAGTGCCGCAAGACGACGTGACATGGACTCGACTAATGTCTGAAGGTATGCAGGAGGCAATTCACACCGTGAATTCTGCAGGCCAGTCTACAAATCCCATCTGTGCCAATTTGAGAAAGGGTTGCACGTCTGTCACGTTTAATGATTCTCGTCAGTCGTCGTTTATCCCGTTCATTCACGATCTTTTTCCGGCCGCAGCGATGTCGAAGATATTATGTTTTACCGGATTCCCGATATTCACGGTACACTCGTGAAATGGCCGTACGCGAAAATACAAATGTTATCGCTACCTCGGAGATGCTATGTCCCATCTCTCGTGCGCTGACTATAACACCACGTTCAAACTCACTTAAATCTTGATAACCTGCCGTTGTATCAGCAGTAACCGATCTAGCTGCCGACCGCATCGCGTTACTCTGATTGGTTCCATACCTCTGTCATTCGCATACGCACGCCTATTCCAGTTTTTTTTGGCTCTTCTGTGTATATACATAGTTCACCACCAATCACCGCTGGAGACACAAGCTGATAAGTGATACATAAATCTCTCTNCATTCGCATACGCACGCCTATACCAGTTTTTTTTGTCTCTTCTGTGTATATACATAGTTCACCACCAATCACCGCTGGAGACACAAGCTGATAAGTGATACATAAATCTCTCTCTCTCTCTCTCTCACACATTACATAATGAGAAGAAAACTGCGATAATGTGCGGTTTTATAATCGGGAACATGCACCGTCAGGTGAATCGACGCGACCGAGCTGAAGAAACTGGCATTTCCCACTGCGAGGTAGGTTGGGCTCAAAGTATCGTCAACAGCGATGTTCATTAGAGACGGAGCAAGCTGCTCAGTGAAGCAAGAAAGGGGAAGGCATCGGCCATGGTTTATACGCGAATCGTCCCAGCTTTCACCAGGAATGATTTCCGGAAACCACGGGAAACCAATGTCAGGATGGCCTAACAGGGAATCTAACCCTGTTCCTACCGAAAGCAAGTTCAGTGGTTTACCACTGTGCCACCTTACTGAGTGTCACTGTGAGTTTAGGTTAATTGGACTAATTTTTGAGGATCCTAATTATTTTCGTTGTGCGTTTCTCGTCGGCCGTGCACTTCAAGACGTCGCGTGACAGATCGTTCCTGTGATGGATCGCGCCAAACCTGCAAAATGACAGAAACTGTGAACGCCGAATCTCTGTGCCATATGGTACGGGGCTCACGCAGTTTTGGAGACACTTGGTCTTTAGTCTTTCTTTGCCTGGTATCTGCGTTTGAATGCTGTTATTTCACAAACGAGTCTGGTGTCAGTGAAAGACACCATATAATTTGACGGGAAAAATCGTCCAAAGGGAATGGTGTATGCAGTCGCTACATTTAGCCATCCATGAGCTTTGTGTTGACACGGACGCAGAATATCCATACAAATAACGTGGGTAGATTTTACGTAGCATTTTTGTGTATGGCATTCTAATGGCTACCAAATGTTCATCCAGTTCCCGAAAAGTTTTTTCTGAGATTTGAAATAGGGCCTATATTTTATTTGTTGGTTAGATATGAACCTGTGCATGGTGATTTACTCGTAATTTTCCTGTGAGGCATAATTTGTTAGTTTTAATGTACTAAAGATAGTGAATGCAATTGTTTCGTTTATAAAATATTCCTAAAAATGTTGATAAAGCTTCTCGAACCTTTTTTTTTCCATTAAGTTACAGTGTAATATTGCTGTAATCACACGCATACCTGCAACATTCCTTTACTCGTAATAATATATTTCTCATAGGTGGCGTAGGTCTGATGTACACCAATTAGTACCATGACATGTACTTGTGAAACCGTCGCAGCGCCAAATAAATTAAGAAAGAGATGAAACATTTACACTCTTTTTAATAAAACACGCGAGTAACTTCTCTCCTTTAACTCTTCCATCACTTCGCTGTACATTTCCGCACCATCCTCGCGGCGTGGGGATATAANCTTCCATCACTTCGCTGTACATTTCCGCACCATCCTCGCGGCGTGGGGATATAAACGTGTTGAGTAATACTCATATGCCGCTAGACACGTCACGTATAAGTAAGTGCTATTCTCTTCCGTCGTCTTACTTCCTCTTATTACCCAAGAATTAATAGACGTTCGCAACAGACACCTAGTACATCTTATATTAAGACGTTTCAAATTGCTCGCCATCTCCACATGCCTCCCCTGTGCCACTTAAATTTGTTAAAATAAAACATATTTAAGGCAGTGCACAGGGAAGCTTAGAACCGCAACAACCGTGAGCACCAATCCCCTGCCACTTTTCACACTTAGCTCCACAATACAGAAACTAAGAGATTATGGGGTGACTTTATAATATTTGAAACTAATTCTGTTTCACGATTAATGAACCACTTTTAAAGTGAGCCCTTGAAAATAAAAATCCATTGCCGTAAACGCTGCGNTACGGGGCTCACGCAGTTTTGGAGACACTTGGTCTTTAGTCTTTCTTTGCCTGGTATCTGCGTTTGAATGCTGTTCTTTCACAAACGAGTCTGGTGTCAGTGATATAATTTGACGGGAAAAATCGTCCAAAGGGAATGGTGTATGCAGTCTATACATTTAGCTATCCATGAGCTTTGTGTTGACACGGACGCAGAATATCCATACAAATACCGTGGGTAGATTTTACGTAGCATTTTTTTGTATGGCATTCTAATGGCTACCAAATGTTCATCCAGTTCCCGAAAAGTTTTTTCAGAGATTTGAAATAGGGCCTATATTTTATTTGTCGGTGAGATATGAACCTGTGCATGGTGATTTACTCGTAATTTTCCTGTGAGGCATAATTTGTTAGTTTTAATGTACTAAAGATAGTGAATGCAATTATTTCGTTTATGAAATATTCGTAAAAATGTTGATAAAACTTCTCGAACCTTTTTTTCCATTAAGATACAGTGTAATATTACTGTAATCACACGCATACCTGCAACATTCCTTTACTGGTAATAATATATTTCTCATAGGTGGCGTAGGTCTGATGAACACCAATTAGTACCATGATATGTACTTGTGAAACCATCGCAGCGCCAAATAAATTAAGAAAGAGATGAAACATTTACACTCTTTTTAATAAAACACGCGAGTAACTTCTCTCCTTTAACTATTCCATCACTTCGCTATACATTTCCGCACCATCCTCGCCGCGTGGGGATATAAGCGTGTTGAGTAATACTCATATGCCGCTAGACACGTCACGTATAAGTAAGTGCTATTCTCTTCCGTCGTCTTACTTCCTCTTATTACCCAAGAATTAATAGACGTTCCCAACAGACACCTAGTACATCTTATATTAAGACGTTTCAAATTGCTCGCCATCTCCACATGCCTCCCCTGTGCCACATAACTTTGTTAAAATAAAATATATGGTAGGTAATGCACAGGGAAGCTTTGAACCCCACCAACCGTGAGCACCAATCACCTTCCACTTTTCACACTTAGCCACACAATACAGAAACTAAGAGAGTATGCGGCGACTTTATAACATTTGAAACGAATTCTGTTTCACGATTAATGAACCACTTTTAAAGTGAGCCCTTGAAAATAAAAATCCATTGCCGTAAACGCTGCGGGGCCGCGGTGGTGTGGTGGTTAGACCAACCGTCTCCCACCGAGGCGAACAGGTGTTTATCCCAGGTTTTCGCGTGTGAAAATCGTACCGGACGATGCCGCTGGTCGGCGGGTTTTCTCGGGGATCTCCCGCTCCCCCCCTCCCCCTCCTCATCTAGACGCTGTTCCATGCTCACCTCGCTTCACCCTCACCGGCTCTCAAGACCTCGATGTTAACAGCCATTTAAAACTCTCCACTTCTCTCTCTCCGTAAACGCTGGGAGGAATATACACAGCAACGCTTCGAACGCATTTGTGAAATCAGTTGGGTTTATTCATTTCTTATTAGAATTGTAATATTTATTTATACCAGTTATGTTACAGAAATAACACGTGCGTGTTTATTTATGCTTCTTGTACACTATGTCAGGAAACTATATAACAGTAAAATTCATACATATTAATATCTGTCTTTCAACCGATTTCATAGTTTGTCTGACTGCAATAAACATGCCAAATGTTTTGTACATGAAAATGTTTATTTTACATGTGGGGCACGAAATCAGAATTAACTGAAATGAGAATAAAAGGAGATAAGTTTTTAATGAACTCAATGGATAACCCTATATTTCCACATACCCTCCCCACTCCCTTAACACTCTAATAGGCAATTTACTTATATGCAATTTATTTTATAATTTTTTTTATTTGCAAAATGGGAAACCCATACATCCGGGGAAATTCCTATCATAACCATAATATGAATTGAATATTTTCGCTCTTTTGCCATTTACAGTGGTCAGAAAAACGTGCAGCCACCAGAGAAATTTTTTTTTTATTATTCGCTGTGAGTTATCCTTATAATGTCTGAAACACATTACATACTTTTTGATGGAGAAGCACTGAAGTCTATATATAGTCTCATGCATCATGAACAAATTTTGTAACAAGGACTTCGCAACAGAGAGGATGCCGGTTCGACCAGCTTCACTTGATGTAAAAATAGCGATACTTCATTTAGCTAAAATCAATGTCGAGAGTTTAAAGGAGATATCGCCGGGGAAAGGATACACTGATCTGCCTCCCTTATGGCATCCCTCCACATAGCGTTTATCCACCCCCTTCCAAACTTGTTGCGCACTGGTTTTGATCATACAAGTTGTAATTAGGTATACTCTTCGTGAAAGTCGTTCTACTGGGACGGAAAACACAAGTTTACTAAAAAGGAAATTAAAAGTAATTTTTTGATGTGGGATTAAATTATTATCCTAGATAAGAAATTAACGTTATTATTTTATTATGTGTGCATTAAATATATAAGTACTACAAAAGAAAATCAAAGATTGTTATAAACATTGAAAATGTAATTATTACAAACAACATTAAAGTCTATTATGCACTATTTATTAAGGTTTTTTCGCACCTTAATTACGTGATAAGAAGCAAAATGATATGTAAGATAGTAACATTTAGTTGTGTGTCAAATACCAACTGCTATAACATGTAAATATGTCCCGAAAAGAAAGTTAAATAAATAAAACTAATTAGGGCTTTTGAGGAGGCGAATCTGGGATTAAAATAAATGATAGGTGGGCAGCCTACGTGATATGGCTGTGTTCCGTAGAAGGTATTGGGTGGACTACTGGTATAAGACCAATTAATATTTCGGAGCCATGGTGATATAGTGGTCAGACTACTCGGCTCCCACCGAAGCGAATCGTGTTTCATTCCCCGTGGGGTCCCCCGGCATGTGGGAAAAGCGGGTTGACGTCGTTGGTTGACGGGTTTTCTCGAGGCGTTCCTGTCTCTCCCGCTCTCACATTCCGTGGTGTTCATTCTTCACCTATCTTCACCAACCCCTAGCGCTCAAGTTCCGATCCAAACAATTACACTCCAATCCACCCATTCATATTTAATTAAATGAACGCAAAGAAGATGTAAAATGTGCAGATTCGAGGAGGGCGAAGGAGTACCTGAAAATAGTTCTCGCTTCGGTAGAGAGGCCTCAGGCGAGAGATAGACTTCACAGTGTCACCGCCTGGCAGAGTTTTATATTACTTTAAGACATTATTTATTTTGTTTTAAATATCTCTTGTATGTAGAAATATTTGAAATTATCTTTACAATGTATTGTTTGCAGCGAAATAATTGNTTGTTTGCAGTGAAATGATTGTACCAGTCTAATTTTTTGAGTGTAAATCTGTTCTTCATGCTTTAGATGCATGTAGTATTTTATGAAATATATCGCTTTTAGTTTTTCCGTTTCAAAATTATTTATCCATTGGGGAACATACGGGAAGGGTTCGTTGTCGAACAAGGTAACAAAACGACGGTAGTTACGGTTGTGGACTTCAAATGGTGGAAATTGTTATAAATTGATTTTACAAATACAAAAAAATTGCTTTCAGCTTGCAAATGAGGGTGCCGAGAATGATAAAAAGACGCGTGACCATTCTTAACATTTGTGCTTTCCAACTGTGTTTCATTTGGTTTATTGCAGTTTGTCATTATTGGTTTTCGACATCCTGATTTCTTGGTACTGTTTTTATTTTTATTGTGGTTGGACGGAAGCCAAAGTCTGCGGGGCGATGTCAGAAGAAACGCAGCGTTGTCACTTTTCAATGAGCTTTCGTTGTTCACTTAAATAAATTCTTATTTAGTCTCGGGTTACATATTATTGGCGATTTGTTGTTCGAGACAAGAAAACTAGACGAAACCTAACAGCGAGAATTACGTTTTTCTTTAATGTAGTGTAAACAATTTACTTTCTTAAATGTTCTGGTTAATGTTTGACGGCCTTTTACTGGAAAGCTGTTTACAGAGTAATTTAAGGTTAGTTGAAATTTAAAAACGTCACAATTTATATTACGTAAAACTAGGACGTATTACATGAATGTCAGATTTTATGCGTAAAGAAATTAAGCTTGTACGACTCAGTTCAAGATTGTGTCCTGAGAGAGTAATTTTTTTTGAATACGGCCATAAATACAGCGGAGAAAGGTAAACCTATAGGGAGGAAACCGCGCGGTAAACGAATGTGTTTTTTTTTATTCCTTCGTGAAGAGCAAAGCCTCTTGTGCCTAATGTACTACGACCTCCTTTCGGGGCGGCTGTTACCTCCCGTAATAAATCTCTACCAACTAGGTCTACCCCTGTCCCCCCCCCCAACGGCTCAACAGAACCCACCGTGGAACCAGCCCAGGAGCTGGAGTCTGGGGACACTGGAGCCTGGAGGCTGCAGACCGCAACAACTTCCGGAGTGCGCACACACGGCTGGCCGCGAACTTGGACTCCTGGGCCAGCGTCTGCCGACCACACGGCGCCGACCGCACAGCACTTGGCGTTTGAGGAAGGGGTGAGGGGGTGAGGACTCCTGTTGTCTCGCTGGCGATGGTGGTCACCCCCGGAAAATAAAGCCTATCGGAGGAAGGCGTGCAGCAAGAACCGTCGCTGAAGAAACTTGACTTCTTCCTTGAAGGGAATTCAACAGGGGTGTGTCGAGCAGTCACCAGGAAGAGCTACTTTTTTCTTACCTGAGGGACACATTTTACTACCCTTCATCCGCACATGTCACACCTTTACCTTATGATATACTTACATTTACCTGGTTAGCCGTTTTGCCTGCTTTCCTGACAAAACCTGGCCTCTTCCCTTAACTAACACCTCCAGACTCGAGCGAGACTCTCAAACTGGATCGTCGGAACTGTCACTCACTTGGAGTGAGTGGAGAGCTTTGGGCGGCTCTTAACATCGAGGGCACGAGAGCCGATGAGGGTAAAGTGAGGTGAGTATGGAACAGCGCCGGAATGCAATGGCGGGGGAAACTGGAGATCCCCAAGAAAACCCGCTGACCAGCGGCAACGTCATGCACGATTCCCACATGCAAAAATCCGGGAGCGACCCCGCCGGGAATCGAACTCGGTTAGCCTAGGTGGGAGGCGAGTCGTCTAACCACTACACCACCGTGGCCCCTCGCTCACTTGGAACCTCCTTCAACTGTCGTATACTTCCAGACGTTTGGCACAATCTTTCGAAAATAGTAATCCTAGATTTGTGGCGTTATTTGATATGAAGTTACAAAGAGTTAAATGCAAATGTTTCTGTTGCATCCCTTTTCTTGAATCACCAAGCCTGATGAATGAATCTACACTTCAAAGTTCTCATCCCCAACCAATAACTGGAAATTGTAGATGAAGTGTTGTTCACGTGTTCTTCACATGTCCTTGACTCCCGGGCAGAAATCATGGATAATACAATCGTTCGTAGCAATGGCCCATTTTTCTTGTTACTGGTCGAACTTTCTTTCCTCGTAAATCAGTTTTATCCTGCAAGAAAACTTCACTGAATCTCAACTTCTCCAACAAGGTGCCATTTTCGTTTGTCAGCAAGTATTCTGGATTTGATGAGTTTTCTCAGAATAAAAAATTACAACAGTGCTTTACCATTGCCTTCCTCGATATGGTGGCAAAAGCATGACGCAGCACCCTGAACTCAACTTAGGAAGGATATAATATTCTGCATCTGAAAAATCCCCGACTTTTCCGGAAATCGAATGCGTATCTCATCAGTATCAGCCATGTACCCTGACCAAAAGATCCGACGTTCCGATCTGTTGTTTACAACCTCGGCAGAAAAAAAAAGTGATTCATTAAGGGTAGCGTTATTAGTAGCGAAGCCGGGAGTGTGGCCCTCGAAAATTGAATGCATTTCTTAAAGATTGCGAGGCCGCGGTGGTGTAGTGGTTAGACTACTCACTTCCCACCAAGGCCAACCGGGTTCGATTCCCGGCGGAATCGCCCCCGGATTTTCACACGTGGTAATCTTGCCAGACGATGCCGCTGATGGAAGTGTTTCCTCGGGAATCTCCCGTTTCCCCCACTCTTGCATTCCGGTGCTGCTCCATAATCACCTCGCTTCACCCTCATCGGCTCTCAACATCTCGATGTTAAAAGCCGTCCAAATGTCTTCACTCATTCACTTAAAGATCGACAAACGCAACTACCTGGAGCTACACCAGAGCCGCGTGTCTTTATTACTGAGTGTGTCTTATACACTGCTAACAATACGTTTAGCATATTTACCCACTGGGATCCGAAGAATTAACTGGTCAGCTTATTCAGCTGACATTAACTGCATAAAGAATGAGTGGTCCTTCCTCGAACGAGCGTTTTCAAACAGTGCAGAACCACCAATGACCACCCAGGCCTCAAAAAAAGCCGAAATTGTGGAATGTGACAATATGCCAACGGAAATGCTTAATGGTCTTGTTTTTGGCATGCCTCGTCGGATACAAGCGTGCCTCAGGAATCGTAGAAATCCTACACGTTACTGACGTTTATCAATGTATTTGAGACGACCTTTCGTTTTGATGTTGAAACTGACGTGTTTTCTTTGTTTACGATGTTTTTCAGCTTATGCCTATTGTTTGTTTCATACTGGGATTATGTAAACGACTATTGTGTTTCATTCCACTTTACGTACTGTTAGCAGTGCAACATTAAATGTAAACTACTTTCATTCATGATAATATCTTAGATTCTTTTATACGCTAAACATTTTGGGAGCAGTATATTATACGGTAGCAAGTATGACTCAAACTTGGGATTTCGCTGGCTGGATTCCTGCCAGTGAAATGCCAGTGATATTACCCTCCTGATGTCCTATCCTCTTTATCAAGAAAACTCAGGTTATGTTATTTAATATTAACTATCCCAGTTGCTCGGCCATTAGAATATTCTGATTAGCTTGTGTAGTCAAAAGGAGTGAAGAGATTTCGGTGGCTCTTAAGTACGAGGTCTGAGAGCCAATGACGTTAAAGCACCGAAATTCATGGGTGAGGTAAGCGGGAGATACCCGAGAAAATCCGCTGACCAGCGGCATCGTCCAGCACGATTCCCACGTGCGAAAATTCTGGAACGACTCCATCGGTAATCGATCCTGATGCGCTTTGGTGGGAGGCCAACGCTCTAGCTAATACGTCACTACGGACTCTGTAAGTAAAAGGAAATAAAGATCAGAATCACGTTTCATTATCTCCCCCCAAAATGTTTTTTCTTTACAATTTCTTAAGGACTCTAGGGACAGACCTGTCATTCCCGATCAACTTTGAATAAGAGGATGCCGCCGTAGTGGAAGAACAGCGTAGGAGGAATCACAAAGCGCTGGCGTCCGCAGCATTGCCCAACTTTCGGCACGCCAGATGCCAGAATCTGATTGTTTGAACAATTATTGTGGACGTACACCATTGCAAACACTCCGATGTACTCTCAGTAGATGTACTAGGCAAAATTAAATATCTTAGATTAAAAATAACTTTGATAAAAAATTTAAATCAAACAAATAGTAATGAACGAGCCCGACTTAGCTGTTGTCGATAAATATGTAACATACATATAAAACAAAGAAAGGAATTAAGTCAGAGAATAAATAACAGAACAACACAGCACAACGAAAATGTAACATACATATAATTCCGAGCAGGAATGTAGTCAGACGACACGAGAAGTAATTTTATTTTACCTAGTAGATTTTCTGAGACTACTTCAAAGTGTTTGCAATGGTATACGTCGATAACTGTTCAATAAATAAATAACCACAATTGCAAGAATCATTGTAACAAAACAGAAATATGACCAAGGAATTCGATGCTAAAGGAGTTGTCTTAAACTTTACTGTTTAAAACCTACATATATATATAATTTTATCTAATTAGACAATTTACTATATTTCCGAGATTAATTCACATAACAATACCCACTATTTTATTTAAAATTCCTTTAAATAGAGACGTTTCTCTATATTACCAAAGGCATGGATATGCTTCATCTTCCCTGCAAATATTTATTCTTTCGGGTTGTTTTATTTCACAATCACTCCGCGTCACAGACCTTGGATTTGCTTTAGGTGGGACTTCTTCTATTCATGAGTTCGCTTCGGTATTCTACTTTTTTTCAATCATTGTATCAGATTCGTAGTACAGCCGCGGACACAACCATTATCGTACTGCTATACGTCATGCTATATATCATTCTTAATCTACACTGGGAAAATGTGCTTTTAGGAAGCAAAGATCTCAATGTATGAGCAGCGGTCAAAAGTGTTGCTGTTATCATCTAAAATGTTTTTAAATGTATATGTATTGCCTAATCGCAACAGAGTTCACTGTTGTGGTCATCTTCGTATTTGTTCCTGTCATTGTAAATACAGATATTACAGCGTATGACTACGATAAAATAGTTTAATCAACACAGCACTGCCAGTGGCATTTGAATCATCCCTGCAATAATTATAAACGTAACTAACTTAAATAATTTACTCATGCTAGCACCGAAGTTAACTTATTGCTGCCCTTAAAACAGGTTAGAAATATTCTCTTGTTGGTATAATGAGTTACTGTTTCGAAAATGCGACATTGTAGTCTCTTGCCTACATCACAGGAAATTCAGAATATGAGATAAAAAAAAACGCACAGAGCTGAAACTATGAACAAACTAAAGCGATACATCGCCAAGAAATATGAAAATTGACATACAGAGAATTTAAAAGACGGAACTATTTTACTAAGAAACAAAATAATGGCCAGAGAAAGAAAACAATAAACGTACAATTGAGCAAACGAGTAATGAGGACAGTATTTATAGATACGTTTCCAAACATCTGTGGCCGACACAACAAAGAAAAAAAGACGAACATGCAATCGGAAATGTGCAGATGTTCGAACAAAATTTGGGCGACAAATAGAAAACAACATAATTTAGCACAACAGTTTTATTAGAACGAAATATACAGCTGCAGCGTTTCGGGAACTAAAAACATTTTCACTCTTGAAGTATAATTAGACACATCTTCAGACTGCTTGGGAATGCTGAAAAAACCAGATGTACAATATATTGGGTCCACTCTCGTTCTTCAAAAAATGACATCCGAGGACTCTTGTGATTAGCAACGAATTTACGAATGGATGTTGTTGGATGATACCTTCTTTCGACAATTGCTTATTTCTGTCATTTTTGTCATGC
>NQII01000494.1:554237-566424 GCA_002778355.1 Clitarchus hookeri
TCGTCAGCTGTTTCTTCCGCGGTGCGTGTTTTCTGAATCTAGGCGAACTGCGTTTCTATATCTCGTGAAACCTCTGCGCTCAACAGATCTCACGGGCTTGCTAGAGACGTAGAGGGGTGGGAGGGTGGTAGGGAAGGCCTAAGCCGCAGGAAATGTGTAACTGCGATCCGCCACCTGCCTCGTGACACGTGTCGACTGAGAGGCGCTCGCAAAGGGGGTCAGCGAGGCTTTCTATTCCAAAAGACGTCACACGTCAATATATATATATACTTATATTGCTAAGAGTAAAATTATTATTATTTATTTTCTTATTATTTGGTACGCTTCTAGAGTAAGTGCAGTAAGTTTTTCTCATTGTGGTCAGCGACTGTTGTTTAAAGCATGTTCGGCAAATTCAGAATTTCGTGTTTTACAGTTTATAATATCACTCGATTTCTGCTTCACCCGCGTGTACTATACATTTTCGCCTTCTTTGGGGTTGAATTTCGAGACGAAAACCACAACATTTTTTTAGGAAGGCTTTTTTTATAGCCAATAATTTGGAGAAGAGCTTTTGAGGAGCCGCCGTTAACACATTTTACCTTTTTTCGCCCTCATAGAAAATAAAGTGTAAAAACTCCGGAAATTAATTTTTAAGGAATTTTATTGCTAGTTTTTTCAAAACAGAGAGTATAGATTTACCTTATAGGGTATTTGGACTATAGAGGAGCCCTTTAAAACATATTTTACAGCTTTTTACTCTCTTAGGGGTTGAAATTCCAAAATTTCTGAAATAAGTTTTAAGAATTTGTGTAGCAAAACTTTTAAAGTCAACAGCACAGCGATATATAATTTATTTAGGTATCGAGGATTCCTTGAAAATATATTTTACCTGCTATTAATATTTAGATGTTTCTATATGCTACGCTTCGAATCTGCTGTGGAGTAATCAAAATCATATTTTACCCTTTTCACACTTTTAGGGATCCCATCTCGTAAAATAATTTCTAAGTTGGTGCCTACACTCTAAGGGGAAGCCATCCCTAAATTCTCTTGCTTTTGCGTCCAATTATTTGGGCTGTGCGTTGATGAGTGAATGAGTGAGTGAGTGAGTGAACCAGTCGGTACACTTGATTTGATGCATAGAGAGTTTCGTGTTCATTAATGCACGTGGAGAGAGGTTAGCCAGTTTCTTCAATACCCATTACTTATAAATTAGTAACGGACATGAAGAACACTGCTTTTAATTTGTAATTTTAATGTGGTTTGTTTTACGTAGGCAGGTAATGAAATAATGTAATTGCAAAACTGCCTGTATTTCGGATATTTAAAAAATCGTTTATTTTTCAAAGCCCTTGTCTTTTTTAGTGTTCGCATTTAGTCTGTAGATAGTGCCTTCAAACTTTACACATTCTTGAAAGTGAAAAAAGATTGTAATTTCCCGAAATTTGGTTACTGTTTCGTCGTAGATTGTCTGGCTGTGTTTGTTTGAGTGATCTTTGTTGTGTTGTCCAGACATATTTGATTATATTGTATATAGACACACACTCACACTGGCACGCCAAAAGTCATGGGATATTAGTATGCAAAGGTAAGTAAATTTACTTAGCATATCAGTGTAAACGTGTAGCGAGAAAGCGCGAATGGGAAATTATTTGCCCGTACATCCACGGTAGCGTCCGTACATTGACTCGCGAAAGTGTCAAATGCGCACTGGAGAAGTTTGAAAAGCTCCTAACAACGACGTCTTGAGAGCCGCTGAGGGTGAACGAGGTGAAAATGGAGAAGCATGGGAATGCAAACGAAAGGGAAGCGGTAGATCGCCGAGAAAAAGTCGCTGACCATCGGCATCGCCTGTCACGATTCCCATTCGCGAAATTCGCGGAGTGACTCCGCCGAAAATCGAGCCCTGTTCGCCTTAGTGGGAGGCGAGCACTCGAGTCGTTACGTCAACTGCGACCCCGTGGAAAGTGCAGGGAAGTTCCTGTTAATGTTGTATGGTAGCGATGCTCAATATTCCTATATTTGCCGCCGGACATGTAGTATTATTACTGTACATTGTATAGGTTGGAAGCTTCCATTGAAGTTTAGGATGTTTACTAAAAAAATTTATAGTGATATTATTTACATAATTATTGAAAACTGCTAAACTTGACTGTCATTGTGTCTGTGTATCTATGCTATATTATGTATTTTTTGTGATGTACAACGGAGCTCTTCAGTGGCGTGCGTCCGAAGCAATATTTCATTCCATCACTCACCCCCACGAACTAATCATTCATTAAACTCACATTATTTTGTCATTTTCCATGCCGGTCATTCCTATTGTGTTTATCACTGGCAGAGGCATGGTTCCACAACATTTGCATTATTGTGAGAAACTTCATACATAAACACTTTTCAGAGTTGAATAGAATTTCATGGAACGTTTATGACATCAGCCTTCTTTAAAAATTATTTCCCGATAGTTTAAGATCATCTCTATCACAGAATTTATAAAAGTGGCGTCTGAAATTGTAACTATGGTTTTCGTTTAACCCATATTAAATTAGGAATGGGTGTTGTTGGTTCACACTACTGTACCTGAAGCTTTCGCAGTGCCATTTTAAGACTTACTAGAGCTGGTCATTTAGGTGTGAAGAGTGTCTTTACACGCTGTGAGTTAATACACAGTAGGCAGAAGGTGGAAAACAAGCAGTTTGTATATTATATGTTAATGTTAGTTTAGCTTTACCACAACAATGATAATTTACTTACTGATGTGAAACACCCAGTCAATTGCTGCATGTAAATTGAAATGTACAACCAAAGTTCTTGTCATTGAGCCAAGGTACATAAATTGTTCAGCTGTATGCTGCCGCAGTGTCGCTGACTACTCTTTGCTCCACCATGAACTGCTACGGCTGCTGAGATGACGTGCAATTTGTTGGTAATTTTTTTTACATCAAATCACCCTAGCATTACAAACAAATAAGTAAAATATTTCAGGAAATTTTCCAAAATAATATGAGATTTATTTAGAAAGTTAACGCAATTGACGTCTCCTGTGGGATTACCTGCATCCCCTTAGCGCGTAATGGTTATTGTGAGCCGGATCGTATAATCACCGGGCAAAAATCCTTCCGCCTTTAATTTTATACCAAATTACGCATCTATGCTATAACCACATATCCTCGAGTGTAATGAACAGATTTTCCATGTAAAAAAGGACTTATTCTGCACTGAAGCGCTGTGGTAGGGGAAGGGGAGGTTACAGAACATTGTTTTTTATTATTTGCTTACAGGTGCATAATTTGTCACTCTATACATAAAAATTACTAATTGTAGTTTATTGCAGACAAAAATTGTTAAAACTTTGCTTTCATATATACTTACATTTTCTAAACATTGCTTGAATTTGATGAGAGGGGGATACAAATTTAACATTCGAACCCTAAACACCTACTTAGATCCATAATAGGTGGGTTGTTAATTAATTCTATCGAACTATGGGGAATCGGAATTTTAAGGTAGCTCGTTTATCAACTGCATTTAATATGCCGTAGTTTAAAAATCAGTAAGCTGTCAGATGTTTCACACATAGAAAATAATTTCTTTAGAGCTAGATACACAACATTACGAAAACAGCTAGGGTATTCAAAACCCTTCAGAGATGCAATACTTGTATAACTTTTATTGTTACAGTATGAACAGCATTTACAAATGTATACAAATTATAAAACTCAACGTCTCTCTGTCTGTCTGTCTGTCCGTTAGTGCGCTTATCACTCGAAAACCACTTATCGGATTTACATGTTTTTTTTTAATTTATAGCTTTGTTCTCAGCCAGGTTTTAGTATATATTTTTTTAGGTAAAGTAACATAAGGAATAAGCAGCGACGATAATAGTGAATCAAGTAGGAAAAAAGTTTTCCGCTAGCGTGCTCTCTTGCAATGCGCTGTGAAAACCGTCAAAGATGGAACAATACCATGTAGTAAAGAATTGCGAAGAATAAAAAGACCTAAAAAAATTCCGTGGTAGCATATATCTATCTATAACAGAGAAATACTAATAAGCGTTTTTACTATTTAATACACAAGCAACATTCAATGACGTATTTTTTCACCTTGCACTCATTGAAATTGAAAAGTAAGTGCAGGCATTGTCAGGAAATTGTATAAAAAGCGTGGGGCTACCAATACCATATAACATAGTAGATTCAACCGTTAACAATGACTTCATCAGGGAAACTTCATATAATAGATTAGAATTGCACACTACCGCAACGTTTATTAGTATTTCTCTGTTAAAGATAGATGTGTGTAACAAAATATATAATAAAACGTTGCCACAGAACATAGCTATGAACTAAAAAAAAAAAAACTTAAATCGGATATAAGTGGTTTTCGAGTGATAAGCGCACTAACAAACAGACAGAAAGAAAGACGCTGAGTTTTATAATATGTACAGAGTATAGAAGATTAACACTAAGTAAAATTCAACTTTATTTAAAAAATGAACTTAAGTAATAATTCTGTAGTCCACGCGAGTGGAGCCGCGGGCACAGCTGCTCATCTATAAAATTAATTTAGTTTAAATTTTTTTTACTGTTTATTTAAGGTTTTTGTAATTTTAAGTATATTTATTCTTAGAAACATTAAAATTAATAAATAAATTGAAAACTGCAGAAAAGTTTTACACATATTTTTTTACTAATTGCATATAATGTAAACATTAAAAATTTTTAAATAAGCAGTTTTATAAGAAATGTATTTAGATGTATATACGTGTATATTCATATCCAAATTTAATAATTTCTATTCACAGTTTGTAATATATACTAACATAATACATACAGTAATAGACAACTACACAAATTACATGTNTATTTAAGGTTTTTGTAATTTTAAGTATATTTATTCTTAGAAACATTAAAATTAATAAATAAATTGAAAACTGCAGTAAAGTTTTACACATATTTTTTTACTAATTGCATATAATGTAAACATTAAAAATTTTTAAATAAGCAGTTTTATAAGAAATGTATTTAGATGTATCTACGTGTATATTCATATCCAAATTTAATAATTTCTATTCACAGTTTGTAATATATACTAACATAATACATACAGTTATAGACAACTACAAAAATTACATATACAAAACTGTACTTTAAACTAGGGCTTATTTGTAGTCTAAAAGTCGGAGTCATCCGAAGTATCACTTCCTTCTTCATCGTCGTCTTCTGCCTCGCTGCAGTAAAAGTCTTCTATTAAACTTATAATGTCATCTTTCACATGTTTGGCAAGTTTTCTCATTGGCTTTTTCGGTAAACTTTGAGCTGACGATTTTAGAGTGTCTGATAACAATATAAGTCGGCCAAACAAATCTTGTACATTTAACATTCTGCTGGTTTTTCTGCAGAAAAATTGATGATAGCTTTTGTTATCTTTGTTTCTAGCCCCCTGAGCCTCCTCTGATAACTGTCCCATTGGCAAAACAGCGTTACAGATAATTAATCCACTGTGCTGTAAAATGTTTTGAACAGTGGAGTAAGCTCGTACCATCCGTACCGTTTCTTATAGTATGCCACCGGGTTTTCACAATATGAATTGAATATGTCAAAATTGACAGCATGCCCACTGTAAATAACAAACATAATTACCGAAAACATTTTAAAGTAACATACTGTCTAATCCAGTTGCTTTCGCTGCTATTTCTGGGTCAGGAAAAACCTCATTGCTGAGTTCCCATCAGTACATGAGCCAAAGCCTTGCTTTGGACGATCTGGGTTGAGGCTCATTAATTTTTTATATCTTGCAAAACGATTTCTGTCTGCTCTTTTAAACTGTGATTTTTCTTGTCTCCGCGGGATTTGGTTTTCTTTCCTGGAACAAAGAAATAAAAAAGAAATAAGAAATGAAATTTGTGTAACCAAAATATCATTTTCAAACAAAAATAAAGTGTAACACTTACCTAATCTGTACGAAATAGCCAGCACATATTCCAAGAAGCTTATGTATGCATGTAGGACATAAAGACCAAACTTGAAAGAACAAGGATCAGCTGGGTGTTGAGTTCACCAGGATGAAGTACCTCTGGCTGTCTTCTTACAAATGGGACCTTGAACACAGCTGGCATCTGCCAGTGCGCACAGGACTTTCCTGTCTGATATCGATATGGTATCGTGGGTCGTTTCAGCCTACGTGAGGTCTTCTGTTTTCAGACGGATTTTTCAGTGCAGGGTTGGCACAAATCTGTTGTGTTTGACTTTGAATGTGCTGTCGAACTAAACTGATGTAGCTAACCGGCGCAACTACACTATTTAAAGTTTCCTAAATTTTTATAAACTTCGCGGTAATCTCTTAATGTTGAATTCAAGAGTGTTTAAATCAACCGTATATGTTCCATATTAGACAAGTCGTTGAGGTTTTAGCTGATGAATAACAGGATGTACTCCAAGCTTTATTGCGTATTTCAAGACATGGGTAGGCCTGGACAAATTAAACACCCTACAAAAATCTTAAGAACTATTTATTTTTAAATAAACATGAATTAATTTACTTATACCAATGGAAGTACTAAAATGGGAAGGAAAGCTGCAAATCACAATTTTTTGTTGATAAATGTTTGTGAAAACCTATTTAATGAGAATTGGTTACCACATTGTTCACAGTGAAAATAAAATTATCAACAGTTAATCAATGTTAAGCATATTGTAATACATGTTATATACCTGTATTTACATACCTATCTTATGAACGTAGCTTTGTGAACGTTGTTGTACACAAGTGAGGAACTCAGGAGACTCGTAGTAAACACCCCAACAGTATTTTTCTGAAATGGATACGAGCAACCACTGGAAAGATGTCATCCCTCAATGTCAGACACACGGACTTTTTTTTAAGCCCTTGATTTATATCTAGTCTGTTTTGCTCTTTTGAGATCTCTTTTAAAACCAGATGGTTCTCATGCTATATTGCACTGAGCTTTGTCATTCTTATCTCCATTTTGTAGGCTTCCCACAACGAGCGCTGATTTCTTAGGCGGGAGGAATGATGTGCCGGCTGTTACATTTTGTTCAAAATGCTTTCATACCAATGATATTTCTCGAACTTGTTATCCTTCTTGCAAACACTAAGCCCTACTCGATCTGTAAATAATAATTTAATATTTACTCTGGTATACAAACACATTTTTAAGAGATAGTTTGTTTTAACGTGTTTCAAAACGGCGAATTAACTCAAAATAACAGCGAATTCAATGTTTAATCTCTCTCTGAAAACACGTGATTATATGAAGATCGAATATAAGAGTATTCACTTTATTCTGATTTTTTATTAATGGAGTTGTGAAGTTGGCGAATTTTTACTGTACCATTCACCATATCTCAACAAAATATTGCAAATTAAGAGCGAGTGCTACCTTGACTGCACCCGCCTGCTGTCAGAGCCACGCTGCCCAAGTAGTTCAGCCCATTGCCGCTACCTGCACTTGGCGCTGCCTGCATTTGACGTCACCTGCACTGCTACTAGAGGGCCCATAAATTTGTTGCTTCTCTCTGCTGTTAGATCTGTCGATTCTTCAAATGATGCTCCCGTTGTTTTACTGCTAAGACAATTCTTATCTCGACAGCTGTCGTAGGTACGTACTTGCGAGTGATTATCTGCGACCTCATCGCGAGCTCTGCTGTCGGTTTGGACGAGAGTTTTCCCGCCTCGATTATAACGTAAAGAAACAATTCGTTTAGGGGACTGCGGTGGTGTAGTGATTAGATTACTCGCCTCCCACCTATACTAGCTGGGCTCCATTCCCGGCGGGGTCATTCCCGGATTTTCGCACGTGGGGATCATGCCGGACCATGCCGCTGGTCGGCGAGTTTTCCCGAGGATCTCCCGTATCCCTCTCCCTTGAATTCCGGCATGGTTCCATACTCACCTCGTTTCATCCTCGTCGGCTCTCAAGACCTCGATGTTAAGAGCCATCCAAATCTTTCCACTACAATTGCTCTAACATTTCGTTTGTGGTAATGAGACTTCCCTCTAACACAAGATGTTTAACAAATGTGTGTTTTAAACCTTAGCTGTGCATTTTGGATAGAACTGCCCAGCGATAATAAGTTTTTAAGTTAATTAAAATGGTTTTTTGTGTTTGTACTATCGATGTGTTAAAAAAATTCACAGCAAAATAAGAAAACACAAATAATTAACATTTACTAATGAATTTGCATAAGTGTAGTATTAGAAAAATGCGATAAAACAAACACTAGTGTTGACTCAAAAATAAATGTTTTGTTTGAAATGTGTATTTGTTAACACGAGTATACAGCACTTATTGGCTTTCTACACAATTTGAGCTTATTATTTGACATTCTACAACGACTCAGCACTGTACTGCTCTTGCAGTAGACAAGGCCTAGACAAAGCCTAGACAAGCTTCATGAACCGAATTTAGAATTGAACTTCGCTTAGGTTACCTGATAACAACTTGTTCATCTGCTTCAGGTGATTTAATGACACGCAATGGGAATGCAAATTAATTCTATCCTATATTGTTACGACAGATGGATTTGAGTTTATTAAAACGGAGTCAAAAAAAGTATATAAAATTGACGAGGTCATAAGTCAGTAACATATTTTCTAAGTTCTTATCACTCTGCACAGACGTGAAATACTGATCATTTGTTTTTGCGGAAGGGACGCCCCAAATGTGTTTTATTTATTATTTGAAAACTATTTTATATTAAATAATTTATTTATTTATTTTGTTATTTCTCTTTTTTTTATTTGCTCACTAGGCGCCGTGCAACCAACTTCCTAATACAACCGACATCTCATCATCAAGCGAACGTGCACGCTTGTCATGCCTACCCTACCCCTGTTTCGCCACCCGAGTGGACTCAAGTCAACCTTCATATATTAATATAGCAGAGATGCGCGAAAAGAATGTGAGTTTATTTTTCTGTCCAGTACGCGCTCGTAAGGGTGGGAAGGAAGAAAGGAAGGAAGGAAGGAAAAAAAATATATCGCCGCGACCTTTTCTAACTTTAATCCAACCGCCGTGCGGGATATATCTGACGGGCGATATTGCGCGCGAGCCGACGCCTCCANCCCCTGAGCCTCCTCTGATAACTGTCCCATTGGCAAAACAGCGTTACAGATAATTAATCCACTGTGCTGTAAAATTTTTTGAACTGTGGAGTAAGCTCGTACCATCTGTACCGTTTCTTATAGTATGCCACCGGGTTTTCACAATATGAATTGAATATATCAACATTGACAGCATGCCCACTGTAAATAACAAACAAAATTACCGAAAACATTTTAAAGTAACATACTGTCTAATCCTGTTGCTTTCGCTGCTATTTCTGGGTCAGGAAAAAACCTCATTGCTGAGTTCCCATCTGTACATGATCCAAAGCCTTGCTTTGGACGATCTGGGTTCAGGCTCATTAATTTTTTATATCTTGCAAAACGATTTCTTTCTGCTCTTTTAAACTGTGATTTTTCTTGTGTCCGCGGGATTTGGTTTTCTTTCCTGGAACAAACAAATAAAAAAGAAATAAGAAATAAAATTTGTGTAACCAAAGTATCATTTCCAAACAAAAATAAAGTGTAACACTTACCTAATCTGTACGAAATAGCCAGCACATATTCCAAGAAGCTGATGTTTGCACGTAGGACAGAAAGACCAAACTTGAAAGAACAAGGATCAGCTGGGTGATGAGTTCACCAGGGTGAAGTACCTCTGGCTGTCTTCTTACAAATGGGACATTGAATACAGCTGGCATCTGCCAGTGCGCACAGGACTTTCCTGTCTGACATCGATATGGCATCGTGGGTTGTGCAGGGTTAGCACAAATCTGTTGTGTTTGCCTTTGAATGTGCTGCCGAACTAAACTGATGAATTTAACCGGCGCAACTACACTATTTAAAGTTTCCTAAATTTTTATGAACTTCAGGGTGATCTCTTAATGTTGAATTAAAAAGTGTTTAATCAAGCGTATATTTACCATATTAGGCAAGGCGTTGAGTTTTTTAGCTGGTGAATAACAGGATGTACTCCAAGCTTGATTGCGGATCTCAAGACATGGGTAGACCTGGACAAATTAAACACCCTACAAATATCTTAAGAACTATTTATTTTTAAATAAACATGAATTAATTTACTTCTACCAATGGAAGTACTAAAATGAGAAGGAAAGCTGCAAATCACAATTTTTTGTTGATAAATGTTTGTGAAAACCTATTTAATGAGAATTGATTACCACATTGTTCACAGTGAAAATAAAAATATCAACAGTTAATCAATGTTAAGTATATTATAATACATGTTATATACCTGTATTTCTATACCTATCTTATGAACGTAGCTTTGTGAACGTTGTTGTTCACAAGTGAGGAACTCAGGAGACTCGTAGTAAACACCCCAACAGTATTTTTCTGAAATGGATACGGGCAACCAGTGGGAAGATGTCATCCCTCAATGTCAGACACACGGACTTTTTTTTTAAGCCCTTGATTTATATCTAGTCTGTTTTGCTCTTTTGAGATCTCTTTTAAAATCAGATGGTTCTCATGCTATATTGCACTGAGCTTTGTCATTCTTATCTCCATTTTGTAGGCTTCCCACAACGAGCGCTGCTTTCTTAGGCGGGAGGAATGATGTGCCGGCTGTTACATTTTGTTCAAAATGCTTTCATACCAATGATATTTCTCGAACTTGTTATCCTTCTTGCAAACACTAAGCCCTACTCGATCTGTAAATAATAATTTAATATTTACTCTGGTATACAAACACATTTTTAAGAGATAGTTTGTTTTAACGTGTTTCAAAACGGCGAATTAACTCAAAATAACAGCGAATTCAATGTTTAATCTCTCTCTGAAAACACGTGATTATATGAAGATCGAATATAAGAGTATTCACTTTATTCTGATTTTTTATTAATGGAGTTGTGAAGTTGGCGAATTTTTACTGTACCATTCGTCATATCTCAACAAAATATTGCAAATTAAGAGCGAGTGCTACCTTGACTGCACCCGCCTGCTGTCAGAGCCACGCTGCCCAAGTAGTTCAGCCCATTGCCGCTACCTGCACTTGGCGCTGCCTGCATTTGACGTCACCTGCACTGCTACTAGAGGGCCCATAAATTTGTTGCTTCTCTCTGCTGTTAGATCTGTCGATTCTTCAAATGATGCTCCCGTTGTTTTACTGCTAAGACAATTCTTATCTCGACAGCTGTCGTAGGTACGTACTTGCGAGTGATTATCTGCGACCTCATCGCGAGCTCTGCTGTCGGTTTGGACGAGAGTTTTCCCGCCTCGATTATAACGTAAAGAAACAATTCGTTTAGGGGACTGCGGTGGTGTAGTGATTAGATTACTCGCCTCCCACCTAGACTAGCTGGGCTCCATTCCCGGCGGGGTCATTCCCGGATTTTCGCACGTGGGGATCATGCCGGACCATGCCGCTGGTCGGCGAGTTTTCCCGAGGATCTCCCGTATCCCTCTCCCTTGAATTCCGGCATGGTTCCATACTCACCTCGTTTCATCCTCGTCGGCTCTCAAGACCTCGATGTTAAGAGCCATCCAAATCTTTCCACTACAATTGCTCTAACATTTCGTTTGTGGTAATGAGACTTCCCTCTAACACAAGATGTTTAACAAATGTGTGTTTTAAACCTTAGCTGTGCATTTTGGATAGAACTGCCCAGCGATAATAAGTTTTTAAGTTAATTAAAATGGTTTTTTGTGTTTGTACTATCGATGTGTTAAAAAAATTCACAGCAAAATAAGAAAACACAAATAATTAACATTTACTAATGAATTTGCATAAGTGTAGTATTAGAAAAATGCGATAAAACAAACACTAGTGTTGACTCAAAAATAAATGTTTTGTTTGAAATGTGTATTTGTTAACACGAGTATACAGCACTTATTGGCTTTCTACACAATTTGAGCTTATTATTTGACATTCTACAACGACTCAGCACTGTACTGCTCTTGCAGTAGACAAGGCCTAGACAAAGCCTAGACAAGCTTCATGAACCGAATTTAGAATTGAACTTCGCTTAGGTTACCTGATAACAACTTGTTCATCTGCTTCAGGTGATTTAATGACACGCAATGGGAATGCAAATTAATTCTATCCTATATTGTTACGACAGATGGATTTGAGTTTATTAAAACGGAGTCAAAAAAAGTATATAAAATTGACGAGGTCATA
>NQII01000494.1:567031-606487 GCA_002778355.1 Clitarchus hookeri
GAGCCCCGTCCGTATCCGTCCGACCCCCACCCACACTCCCAAAACAACCCCTCCCGTTTTCCGGCTGCAGTGCCCTGGCGCTGGCTTCCGGCCCTCGGCTGCGTGGAATGCCGGCGATCCAATGCATTCACATTAGCTACAGGCAATCTAAACCCGGCCGGGAAGGCCCTAAATCCCGCCGCGCGACAACAGACTGCCACGACACTGTTCCTCCTGACTCTCCGGCTGGGAATCGGTCTCTCCCTGCTGCGCGACATACTTGCGGGCACTTGTTCCCGGCGTCGACCGCGAGACGAACTTCCGGTGTGGAGGCGGGCACATTCCCGGGACGTCTGTCCCAGACGCTGCACGGCTTCGAACTTGGTGGCGCCGAGGAACAGCAAGGATCAGACAAGCAGTCCTACAAAGCAGGGGAAAACCGTNGGGGGGGGGGGAGCTTGAAACATCACTCCACGTGTTTGGTTGTTTCCTAAATACCTCATGCCACATAGGCATTTCATACTTTTGTTCAATTAAATCTATCTAATTTTTGGTCAAATTCAAGTTTTATTGATATTTCACGTATAAACTATGATATTTCGTTTATAAATAATATAAATAACCAAAAGTTACAAATATAACTATTGAGCTTGTTTCCTCTATGTAGATGAACCAGAAACATACGCAGCACTAATGAGCAATTACAAATACACACATGCCTTGCCCGGTACTCGAACCCAGAACTCCTTGTACTCTAAACTTGCATGCAGCCAACATCATTATGGAGGTAAAAAATAGGAGCACGAACCTCAATTGTAATAAGTGTAATGTTTTGGTAGACAGCGTTTACTAACATAAAACATTTACAGGACAATGATTTTGAAAATCGGGTATGTGAGTCATTTAATTTTAAATACTCTGTGGTGGCACTATTTGTGTGCAAAATTTGGTGCAATTAGGTTTACAGGTCACCGAGATATGACATAAGAATAAATTTTTTTATGTGGCCCTATTTTACAAAATTATGAAGAAAAAGATGTTCTGTATAAAAATATTTTATTGCTGTAATAGATTTTACATGGTTTTGTAGATATAGTGCATAATGCTAAAATATTAACACGTATACCATTTTGGAAATAAGTGTGTGATCGACTAAAACATTATTAATTAACATAGTCTTCCATAGTATTATTGGTTTACAAATTGGCTAAGTAGCATTATATTATTTCCCGATATTTAAAAAAAACTTTATTTTTATGTGGTAATATATTACAAAATGGCGAATAAATAAGACTCTGTGAAGACGCATTTCACTGTTTCCATAAAAACTATTCTATTCATTTTTGCAGGAATTGGTCTTGACAGGAGCCAGACTTGGGGAGAGTTTCTTCAGGAAATGATTGGGAATTGTATAGTAAGGGGAGAGGGACGGAGAGTCACGTGGTTTGTTGATTGCGAGGGTGGATGGTGAGTGGGATGAGTAATGAGGGGTAATTGATTGAGAAGGGGAGAGTTGGTGGCGACATGCGTGAATGTTGATGGTGGCTGAGGTATGGTAAGAAAATGGTGAGGGAAGTGAAGCGACGAGAGGTGTGTTAGAGATGAGAGTGTGTGTGGTGCAGGGAGGTGGGGGGTTATGTGTGTTATGTAAAGTCAGTAATTCGCTTTGGGGGTCGTAACATTTATCGGCTATATAACCAATGAAATATAGAGATTGAGGTTCAGTCAGCTGCTGGTCGTAGTACCAGGGAGTGGCTGTGCTATGCCATGTTTACGAGAATATAATTTTTATGGTCCCACACACATCCGACTTGGTTTTTCGCATTATCTATGCATTTTTTTCCTGTACATTTTTTTACTTTTTTTTTTAATTATCACTTCTTTTTTAATCTTCCATTTGAAGGTTAAGGTCACCGGCATACAACATGAGCGTTGAAGTCACTAATGCAATATGTTCCTAAATTTTTAGAAATATTTTTCAATGTTTACAACTTATTTCTCGATGTTTCAAGTTCAAAGTAATTGGGAACAATGTCAAGGTCGTGAACAAGCACAACATGGTGGTCGGAGTCATAAATGTAATTATTTCCTTGATTTGAAAATAATTTTTCGATTTTTTTACGATTTTTTATATTTGCGAGGATACGTGGGAGGGGGCGAGGTGGGTGTAGCGAGTGGTGGGGTGAGAGTTATGCTGGCCTGCCGACTATAAACAGCCAATAACAATGGGTCTAGGGTTAGTTTTCTGCTGGATGTGGTGCTTGGGGGACTTCCACAAATGTAAATTTTATGAAATGTTTTTTTCTAATTTTTGAAAAATTGTTATTATTTGGATTTTGAGATTTTTTTTAATTACTTGGGTTTCAGCTCATACAAGGTTGTAGGCGTGGGGCTAAGGTCAAGGCCACTGGGCGAAGGTCACAGGCCAAGGTCAAAGTCACTGGTTAAGATCGCTGGGTTCAAAATCACTGAAGTCAATATCAAGGTAACTTGGGTCAAGGTCATTGGAGTCATGGTCTAGATAACAGGATTCAAGGTCAATGGGGTCAACATCAAGGTAACACGCCAAGGTAACCCAGATCAATTTGGTGGTAGGGTAACATCACAAGTAATATGATTTTGGGAACTTTTGTACAAGGGTGTAGGGGCACAGTGCATCGGAGATGTTCATGCTCTGTCATTCTGGTAGGCCGAAAGCCATTTTGTGCCATGTTGGATGTTGGTGACCTTGTCCTTTTACCTTAGTGCTGGTGACCTTTGACCTTGAAAATCCCCAAAAAAACCCAAAACTCCCAAAAATATAACAAATATATTTTTTAAGTGTATAAAAGAAATATATTAAAAATTTGTAAAAAAATATTGACATTTTTATTTAAAAGCTTATAAAATTTGAATTTTAAATGTTTGTGCTTAGAAGGGATGGGGAGGCAGAGCCGACTGGATGCCATATTATGAAGTCATCCGACCACCATGTTGGGTCTCGGTGACCTTGACCTTTGATCGTGACCCTATGACCATAATATTGAGTACCATTAAAACCAAAATGTTGCAAAATAATTTTAAAAAATTCCCGATAAAAATTTAAAATTCTGCTAAAAATTATTTTAAAATTTATAAAATTTACAAACTTTTTTGTTAAAAATTCTACGAAAAATTAAAGTTTCGAATGTTTTAGCATAGAGGGGACGAGGGACTGTAAAATACCAGCTGCCATGTTACGATATCAACCAACCACCATGTTGGACCCAGGTGAACTTGACCTTTACCCTATAACCATGACCATAAATGACCTTGTAAACAATCACTTGAGATAAAATGGTAAAAATTTAATAAACTCACAAAAGTCAGAGAGCTTATTATGTTACTACTACCGACATCTTTGATGTAGTTGACCTTGACATTTGACCTTAACCCAGTGATCTTTAACTTTGAACATGAAAAATCGTTCAAATCTCAAAAAATTCATTACAACGGATTAAAATAATAATTAAAAATCCTACATATTTATAAAAAAATTAATAAGGATTTTATAAAAATTTTATTTTAAATATATCGTAAGAAATTATTTAAAAAAATAATAACTTACATTTCTGGAGGTTTTCCACTCCACAATGCCCAACTTGCAACTGACCCC
This sequence comes from Clitarchus hookeri, assembly GCA_002778355.1. Taxonomy (NCBI): domain Eukaryota; kingdom Metazoa; phylum Arthropoda; class Insecta; order Phasmatodea; family Phasmatidae; genus Clitarchus; species Clitarchus hookeri. The sequence continues at coordinate 570,645 of NQII01000494.1, forward strand.
TTCCAATCAATCACATTATATTAACATTCCCCTCCACTTCCCATCGCTTTTGTTCATTCTGTCAAATGCACTCAACCCGCGATATTGTCTTTTTCGTTTTTCATTTGTTTACATTTTCAACACCTATGTGACACTGATGATTCCGACCATCATGTTAGATCTGGGTGACCTTCACATTGACCTAAAATCTGGGACCTTAACTTCGTGTCCATGACCTTGAAAAACTTTGAACACAAAACCAATTCTAAATTTTTTTTATAAAATCCAAACTATTCTAAAAAAATAAAATTTTTTTAAAAAAATAATTAAAGACATGAGTTTTTATAAATATTTCTATCAATCTTGCAATCTTTCAATCAATCAGCACTGTAATAAACACCACATTCAGCGCTGCAATCTGCAATACAAATATCAATCCACACCAATCCACACACCAATCCACACCAATTCACACATCAATTCACACACCAATCCACTCTCCAAACAACACACCAATCCACTCCAGTCCACACATGAATCCACACCCCAATCAACACAAATTCACACACCAATCCAAATTCTTATCCACATCACTCCCCACCAATTCATACCAATCCACACCAATCCTTCTCAATTCTCCTCTGCAATTCACAGCAATCCAGGACAATCCTTCGCAATCCTCCTCCGCAATTCACAGCAATCCACATCATCCTTTGATCAATCCCAATCTTTCGATCAATCCCAATCCTTCGAACAATCCCAATACTTATGTCAATACCAGGCTTTCAATCAATCCTAATGTGAATTTTCTGATAGCGCACCCATATTATTTTTCATATAAATTTTATGGTGGAAGGCCTTTTGTGTGCACGAGTTAGGCTCTTTACTGTAAAAAGAAGTTGAAGTTCTGACACCATAAGGTGAACATCGATTTGGAAGCGCTCTCTCGTTATACTACAAAGACGAATTGCGAATACGAAGAACTGCCTTTGACCTCAATCATCATGGCGCCACGACCTACATCATCGCAAACTGGTTATCGCCAAGTGCCGATTCTGCGACCGAGTTTTCGCCTTTGGAATGAGAGAACGGCCTGTACGAAAAGTCCTTTTTGCACGATGAAGCATTAGGACATTGGTACCATGCAATTTTAACAAAGCGATACATTAAAAGAACATGCCGAGATCTACAAGGATATGTCTACTAGGAGTCAACAAGTGTTTCCGGCAATACCTCTTGCTGCATCGATGGGTACTGATTTGACAGGCAATTATAATTAAATATTTAATGTAAAAGATGGAATGAGTGCCGTAGAGTCGGTTTGTGTGGAATGTACACTTGCAAACTTTTGCGTGAAGTCGATGCATTTCAAAATAAACGGTCGTCGGCTCTAAATACTAATGAGCCAACAACTCATGCTACAAATAATATCAAATTTAAATTATAATACAAAACAGGAGGTGAAGACTACCACGAAGAGAGTATAGTTGAAAATTAACATGAAGACAGTTATAGTGCTGAAGATGATGATGGCGATTTTCTCGATATACTGACACACCTCTCCAACACGTTTGCTGTTACAAGAGACTTGAAGTAGTCAGAAGATGCCGAGAATATGGACTACCTATTTTCCGAAGACCCAAATGAACTTGTTAATAGACTCAGATATTTGACTGACCTTCAAAAACGCGGGGATCTCTCGCACATTAACAGAATAGACAACAAAAGCAAACCAAAAGAAAAGACAACACGATGACGAAAACGAAAACACCCCACAAGTGAAAAAAAAAAGCTATTTCTAATTATTTGTCTTTCGTGTTGTAAAAGGTTTTTTCAATTTTTTTCTCTTGCTGAGTTGTGTGTGAGCGATTTTTATTTAATATCATGGTCGACAATTGACACCGTCCATTCATACCAACATAAAATCACGAACTTACCATTGCCGTTAAACTTCAAAAATGAAGAGGCACGCTTTGCCGTGTGGTATGTTATGTGAAGTTGTTTAGAGAAACTGAAATACTGATTGGAGTCGCTGGAATTAACAAACTAAATAAATACCGTATACTTGAGTAGTCAAACACTTATCAGTTCGTAGTTCGCTTATGAGACAGGTAATGATGTTAAACACGAAAACATTTGCTAGAAACGATTGCGTGTTCTGGAAAAAGCTCGTAGAATTTGATTGAAAGGTATGTTGGATACATTCCCAGCGTGGATCTTAACTCCAGTTAGGAGGAAATTTTTGACACAGACAGTTAGATTATAAACATGCAACACACTTCCAGTAGTAAAACAGTTAATATTCCCTTATAAACTTAAAAACATTTTCAGCACGGGAAATAAAATTTTTTTTCTTAAAAAAATCAGAGGTCGTTTAATAGCAGTTGTACTGACATTACATATTTGAAATGTATCAGCGTATTTTTAAGTCTTGATGAGTAAAGACATTTATAGACATACTTTGCGTCGTTATTTAATTAGTCATTTACGCTATTTTTGTGAAAGCAAAATCTCTATTGTAAATAACTAATAAGGAAACATCACGCGAAGCAGCTTACTAGCAGACAAATTTTAGAAATATAGTGATTTTTCCGCTGAAAATATTTATAAGATATTGATTACATCTGAACAACGTATTTGTTTCACAGCAATTGATGCATTTTGCAAAGCTCTGCCGAATAGTTTTCTTTAGACCATCGTTAATCCTTTCACAATTGACCTTATTCACTGGTATCCACACGTCAATAAAATAATGATAGTTAATTATTAGAAATATTTTCGTTCTTCTCTACGTCTATTCTTCCCTCTAAGGTGTATTAAATTGTTCAGTTGTTATAAGTATAAATATTAAATGGTGATTGTTCCGTATTGCGTACTCTTATGGTAAAACCATAGGAAACCTGCGAGTGCACTATCGAGTATCCACTCAAATTATTTACTTTTCAAGTCAGTGTACTATTGCGTATCAGGTCGAATTCTGTTTAACGTATCCAAGTTCAAGTCAATTGTTCCGTTTAGCGTATCCAAGTGTGTTTTTACTTAAAACCTGAAAGTTTTCAATTAGGAAAACATACAAAGGTGTGTGAGGGGTGTAAAATCACCATGTTGAACGCTCGGAAATTGATTTATTTCTCACCGGACGTAAACACATTCCTCATCGAGCATGACATCCTTAAACCGTCAATACCATGTAGACGATGCAGAAAAGGCGAAGCCAAGCTCGTGGACAATCGAGGTTTGTTTTACTGGTGTCGACAGCGCATGGAGAATGGCACAAAATGCAATTTTAAAGTGTCGGCAAGACAGGGCAGTTTCGTGGGAGATTCAAATTTGTCGCCGGGCAAGATCATCGAGTTGTGTTTATTGTGGTGCCTGATCAAGTATCCCCGACAGCAGACTATAGTAAACGAACTTAAGTGCTCGGGCAAGACAGTCGTCGCCTGGTCGAATTTCTGCCGCCAAGTGTGCATAGACTGGGTGTTAACTTACAGGAAAAGAATCGGCGGGCCTGGCAAAATAGTCGAGATAGACGAATCAAAGTTGGGTAAGCGTAAAAACCGCAAGGGACGAAAAGTTCACGGCCAGTGGGTTTTCGGCGGTGTGGAGAGAGGCGATCCTACTAATTTCTTCCTGGTGCCGGTGGAAAAGAGGAACGCCGCGACTTTAGTAAAATGTATTCGTGAATGGATTGTGCCGGGCACGACGATAATTTCAGACTGTTGGCGAGGTTACAGTAACTTGGACATGCACGGCTATCGCCACCTGCAAGTAAATCACCGGAAGGAATTTGTGTGCAGTGAAAAGAGTGGAATAGTTAACACCCGAAACAAACTAAAGCTGAGGCAAGGCGAATCTTTAAGAGTGCACACACAAAACATCGAACGGAGTTGGTGTTCGGTGAGGTATAGCATTCCGTGTTTTGGCAGACGGGAAAAGTCGTGGACCGGCTACTTGGCAGAATACATTTGGAAAAAGAACCACCCATACGGACAACGACTGCACTCGTTTCTAATCCATGCAGCTGCAATGCACGAGGAGACTCGTCACGAAGGAGACAGCGGTGATGAAGGCAGTTCTCTCAAAAGGTAAAACTAACAACGCTTTGCATTTGTAGAAAAAACTAAATAACGGATAAACGAAAAGTACTTTAATTTTTTTTTTCATTTTCAGATACGGGCAATAATGGCTAGTGAAAGAAAAAAAGTGTACCCGAGTAGCTGTTTGCGTCAATTTAAAGTGAGAATACGCAATAGAAAACTTTTAGCAAGTCACTTCTCCGCAATGGGATCGGCCCCGAGAAGCTAACGGCTAAAAAAAGTACCATCTTCCAGTAAACATTTTAAAAGTGTTTGAATAGCTTGTTGTTTGGTAGTAAGAAGGAGGACCAGATCGTTACTCCCTTGCCAATATATATCACCTCCATAACAACACGAAATAGCCATCTCACAGCTCGTGATTACTAATGGCTTAAAGTTTAAAATGAATTAGTTTATTTATCTAAACATTTGTTCATTTTAATAATGTTCTGCTCCATATCGGCGATCAATTTAAAGTGGGAATATGCAATAGGAAAGTTTTAGCAAGTCACTTCTCCGCAATGGGATAGGCCCCGAGAAGCTAATGGCTAACAAATTACCAACGTCTAGTAAATATTTTTAAAGTGTTTATTCAAAAGAAAGAAACTACTTATGTTTTATAAATGGCACATAGAGAGAATTTAAATAACATTTATTGAAAAACCACACACAAAATCAAATTTTACATTTATATACATGTTTAATAAAGTCGGAGACTCTAGGATAGATTAACTGGATGTCCATTTTTTTTTAGCTGCTGTACACTGCCTACATCCAGCAGTAGGTAATCTTCAGTTATGTTGTCACATCCCGAGCCACGAAAGGGTGATGTCTAGAAGCCCTGGCCGTTAAAGGGTGATGTCTAGGAGTCCTGGAAGAGTACCCATCTCGCCGAGTTCCGTTTGGAGTATCCAAGTTCGAGCCGGGTGCGGTTTACTTCTTCACTGTAGGTTGGAGCGTATTAAAAAAAACATTACCCATTTGCCTACAAGCATTGCAGCCCATCACTGCATCGCTCTCTTTTGGCAATTCAATCCCATATTTTTTGGCCCTCATCGAATCGCACCATAGCCTTGGGTGAGGTTGACGAGGAAACCTTGGTACTATTTCATTCCAATCACAGTGATAGCACTGTTCATACCCTCCAAAGCACAAGGTGCACTTGGTAGAAGTTGACATATTGGCTTGATACAATCAGTATAACTATGGTGCATCGACGTTCATGCCGAAGCTTATAAGCGAGTCATCGGAAAATAAATGGATAAAACAAAAGTAGATATTATTATTTTTTTTCATTATCAGATACAAGTAAGGATGAGTGAATTTTATGTGGTGTCTATTTAATGTGTGTGTGTATGTGTATGTGTGTGGGGGGGGGTCTGTGACAATAGTTCATTTAAAATTAAAGTGAGATTGGCTTGTTATGTGTAGTAAGAGTGAGGTCTTTGTGCAGAGTTTAAAATGACTTGAGATTTGCATCAGTTCAAAGTGTTTGAATATAGCCCTTGTGAACCACTGTACGGAGGCCGCGGTAGCAATATACCGTACCTCCTTCGATATTAAATGAAATATATTCTTAGAGAGAAAAGCGTCCGGTTGATCCAAATCCGCCAGTTCCACGTTCAGATTTACCAAAATCAATTGACGACACTACTGTCACAATGGGTTTGGTATAAGGTAGTACCAAAAGTTGAGCGATACGCTCACCAGTACGGATATTAATAGGAGTACTAGTAGGATTAAAGGCGCAAACATGTAATTCACCTGTATAATCAGTGTCACATACACCAGCGTAAAGTAATAAACCTCTTCTTCCAGTTGATGTTCTTGTAGTCATATATCCAAAATGCCCAGGAGGATATTGAATCTTCAATCCTAATGGTATAGGATAAAATTCACCTGGAGCTAAACTGTAATCTTCTACTGCATGAAGATCACCACCTGCAGAACCACCAGTTGCATATTTTGGTTCTATTGCCTTTGGGTGTGTCTTCTCAACTAACAAGATTGGAATCTCTTCCCATGAAGTCATACTGAAATTTATATCGTATAATTATGCTCCTTATATATACGATTCCTTATCATGGACTTTGATCAAGGGGAAATCGTCTGATAGGAGCACATTGCGTTCGTACCTCGTTTAATTCCCTGCACGCTCTCTGCACTGAGAGGTTCTATTAGGTAGCTCTGTTGACTGCACATCTCACTGTAAATGTGGTGTCTATTTAAAGTGTGTGTGTGTCAATTTAAAGTAAAGTTTAAAATGAATTAATTGGTTTAGTTTTAAAGTGTTTGAATTGTTTGAATAGCTTGTTGTTTGGTATATATTCAATTTTTTGTAGCTTGTTGTTTGGTATATATTCAATTTTTTGTACCTAACTACAAATCTCACAATTGGTTTAGTTTAGAGAATCATCATCATAACTGGTTTAGCTTAAAATTACAATGGCTCATTTCAAATTAAAGTGGTAGAGGTAACTTTATATAAATAAATAAACAGATAAATAAAAAGTATATATATATATATATTTTTTTTTTTTTTTTTAGTTACATTAAAATTCTTATTCAAATTCTTCACCTCGCTGCTTCCTCGCTGCTTCCTCGGTGTATCCTATTTCTTTCTGAAAACAAAAACAAATTCAATTTTATGTACAGATTTTTTTTTCCACCTGGGTAATGTGACACGATCGGCCGCTACAAACACTCACTTTGGCTTTCTGATGATGAGTTCTTTTGAACTCTTAATTTTTAACGATGGGTCGTATGTCACATACGGCCCATCGTCCCAATTCTCTTCAGAAGAGGACGGTGGGGAAGGGGGGGGCGAGGTTTTTATCTCCCCAGATGCCCTACATTTGTATAGGTGCCTCTCAATTCTCGAGCGCAAAATCATATGCGCTCGGTTAAGAGGGCACTGAATGAACGGGTCATCCGGGTCCTCGTACATCTTTGACCTGAAACACAAAACCATCGTGAACCACCAATACTAGTCGATTATAGTTATGAAAATAACCTCGCTTAAAATAAAGAAAAAATGTATACATTACTTATGTTGGTAAGAGTACCTTTTATTAATCTGTTGATCCATGTCTTGGTATATGTGGGTAGATGTTGTCATATGATGCGCCACCGTTGTACTGACCACATCGAGTCCAGGCCGAGCTTATAAGCAAATCATCGGAAAAAAAATCTAGACAACTTTCAAATAAAGCAAACAAAACTTAATCTCGCAGCTGCAAAGAGAGGTGAATCATATAGCAGTTTTCCCAGCCTGTCTCTTGTGACACACTTACATTTGTGGGCACCTTGCAGTTACTTCACCTTTCAAATAACAAGAACAAAACGAAAGATCCCTACACAAACTCATGATTCCAAGAAATTAATACATGAAATGCATAAATTATAATCCCTCAGTGTAAGCCAGTGAAGACTTTATGTCTTGATTTTTTTTTAAAATTCATTATTATTTACACAACTCATTTCACTAGCTGGTTATTGGTTTTGGATTTAAAATGTAATTGAATCGTTGTTGGATACACAATACGCCATAATTACCGAAATTTTAAACAAATCACTTTCCGCAATGGGATCGCCCCCCGAGAAATTAGCGGGTAAAAAATTACCAATTTCCAGTAAACTTTTTTAAAGTGTTTAAAGTAGTTTTGCTGTTTGCCTCAGTTTATGACTTTTGATCTTTTGTTTGGTAGTAAGAGGAAGTAACGAATCGTTCCTCCCTTGCCAATATATATTGTCTCCATAACAACACAAAAAATACCACCTATCTCACAACTCTTGATAACTTTTTTCATACCCGACTGAGAATCTCACAACTGGTTTAGTTTAGAGAACTATCATCAGAATAAACAAAATGTTAAAATGACAATAGCACATTTAAATTTAAAATGTGATTGACTGGCTGTGTGTAATGTCTGTTTAAAATGACAATGAGTAGCTGTTTGGGTCAATTTAAAATCTTATGGAAACCTTGGGGATACACTCAATTCTACAACTTTCATAAAAACAAACAAAATGAAACATCCCTGCATAAACTCTCGTGATTCCAAGGCATTGATATATGAAATGTATTAATTATAATCACTCACTGCTAGCTGGTTATTGGTTTTGGATTTAAAATCTAAATTAATCCTTCTTTTTTAAGTTATTCAATAGGAAAATTTTAGCAACAAGTCGTTTTTCATGTAGATACGCACAAAGAAACTTTTGGTAAAGTAACCAATTGTTCCGTTTTCAGTTTGGATACGCCACAGGAAACAATTAGGTATTTTTATAAATGTTTTTAAAAGATAAATGAATACGTGAATACGAACAAATGAGGCTTGGTGGCAATTTCCACCTGTCGTTTTGGATATGCAACCCCACCACTTTTAAATTCGGGTCGTTTTTCATGTGGATACGCACAAAGAAACTTTTGGTAAAAAGCAGGTAATTACAGGCGGGCTGGATACGCAGGAAGAAATTTTGCATTTGTTTTGGCCTTCTAAGGACTTAGTTTGGATACGAAATAGATGACTTTTTGGGTGGATTTTATGTATCATTGGATACGTAATATAATGTTTTTTTGGTGATTTGGATACGCAATACGAAATAATCACCTATTAAATTAAATCGTCAAGACGTAGAATTACTTTTCCTAATTTAATGATGACATTACGTTCGCTAGTGCTATTCAGAACTTTGCGTCGCCTGCGTCGTCTTCGTTACTTTTGAGAGCACCCTCCGTACTTGCGTTCGGTGGCGTNCTATTCAGAACTTTGCGTCGCCTGCGTCGTCTTCGTTACTTTTGAGAGCACCCTCCGTACTTGCGTTCGGTGGCGTGCTTATTGCTCGTGCTCGGAATACCCTCCTTCATTCTCCTTGCACCCCCTCTCCTTATTCTCCGCTTCCCATACGCGTGCGTCGTACTCTGTGATTGGCGGCAGTCCTTGATTTACAGTAACGCCCTACGCGGCCGAGTTACACAGGGACTCACTGACGCACTACACGCGAGTTTAACTAGGCACTTGCAAACAACACTACAACGTTTTCTACAGACATCACGACACTACAACACGCCAGTCGGGAGACTACTGGGGAGCTTCACACCTTCGCCGGTAACGACTACACATATATTTATTAACAGAGCTACAGAGGTAAACACCTATAAATACGGGCCCGGAGTCCAGTTAAAACGTATACACAGCAGCCCACCGCCGGCTTGATGATTTGACCCCAAGTCTGTCATGCTGCATTTTTGTTGCAAACCCATTGAACGAGTCATGGGAACTTCGGTTCCTGGTCTCGTGACAGCGCGGCCTTCCGTGGTCGTATGAGAGATCGGTGGATTTGCGTCACTGTTCTGTCCTGCGCTGTCTGCACTTCGCTTCGCCAACTCGTGATGCGCTTCTACAAGAACTATGCTATGCTGATTTCAATCGACTACAACATCCAGTCGTTGTTTCAGAGCGAAGGGGGCAAATTACGGTGAGTCGTGGAGGACGTGTTTGTATTAGTGGTAGAGTTTTGATGGTTTTGTAATGTTGTGTGACATGTGTGTGTGGTTGGTTGGTTGTGCAGTAGCTGCTTCCTATTTCTAAATTTGGTTTCTGGTTGCCCTTCCACGACTCACTTTTCAGGGCATTCCTTTTAAATTTGTAGCCTTGGTATTATCGCTATCAATGTTTAACGGTAAGAGCTTCGGAGGATCACTTTGACCGCCTCACACAATAACTAAACTCTGTTGTGATTTTTTAAAATCATTTTAATGGATTGGAGGCTTTAATGGGTCTAGACAAATGCCCTCCATTCCCTTATTCAGTAAATGTATATTTTGATGAACGTTTGCATTTTTACTAATTTTGGTGATCTCAAAGTAATAGTTTTAAATACGTGTGTTGTAAATAAAAGCTCATGGAAAAGCGTAGGTTGTATATATATATATATATGGTATCATTTGAAGTTTATATTGATATTTTTATGATATTGTGTAAATGCAACTGGTATGTATTCTTTTCAGTAATGTAATTTCAAAACAGCAAAGTTGTATGAGAATATTATTTAATACTGTAAATTCTGATATTGTGTTCTGCTACTTATTTGTGCCTTGCCACAACTTATTGAAGTTCTCACAGTTAATGGCAATTATTTTTATGTTTTTTTTTCTTTTCAAAACTGTTGAGTCAGCCGTATAACACTAGAAGAGAAAATAATAAAAGAAAGTTTGCTATCTTTTTCGTGAGATCAAACCTGCTCGTATGGCGTTCCGACAGTTATGGGTTCACTTCCCTGGTGAGTGAATGACCTATTATTGGTTAGATTAATGGCGCAGATATTATCTGACATTTGATGACGTGATTACACTCCTTTTTTCAAGCACTAAACGAAGGAAGATATCAGACGTTCGTAAGTAGTAAAGATTTTGGGAAGTCGTAAAATTAAACAGAGGCAGCATAATATTAGCGCTCATAGAGTTTTCTATTGCATTCATATAGCGATAGAGCATTTGTTAGAGCAATATTTCCAATGTTCTGTTGTTTATGAAATTGACCGTTTATTATCGGGACATGAAATAGTGCGATATTTAGACTAAACAATTGTTTTGTTAATTTTGCTCTATGTTTTTTTTGCGCATTAATATTCCTAGTGGCTGGATAAATGCTGAATTGGTATCTTCACACCAAAAAACCCCTTCATTTTCCTTTTTTTCNTTAATATTCCTAGTGGCTGGATAAATGCTGAATTGGTATCTTCACACCAAAAAACCCCTTCATTTTCCTTTTTTTTCAAAGTCCAACCCTCACAAGTAAGTGATAAAAAAATACAGACGAGTACCTTTCACACACTGATGATTTANTTTTTTTCAAAGTCCAACCCTCACAAGTAAGTGATAAAAAAATACAGACGAGTACCTTTCACACACTGATGATTTATGGAATCATAAGCTGCAATTATTTGTGGAAAATACGATTTTAAGAAGTTGAGTTACAGCTTAATGTAAAAACTTAAAATAATGGCGGGTAAACAACGAGAGAAAGCCAACAAAAAATATTATCTGTATGATTTCATGAATTTTAGTTTAAACCACACAGCATTACGATCAACCGAAAGCTTCTTAAAGAAAAGGTGAGAAATTTTCCGGTCATAAAATTTTTTATTCACAAATAAGTTTATCTGTTCAATGAGAAAATAATATTCCCTTAATGTGTAATAGTGTTTGGTACGTTTGCTTAATCATATTGCAAGTCAAACTGAACAGAAACTGACATACGTGTCAATGTATGCTGCCCTTTCAACCTTCTTTCTCTAAGAAACGTATTTAGGATGACTGCCTAAGAAATCTGATTAAAAATATAAACTTCCCATAAAATACGACCGTCTGGAATATCTTTGTGTTCGTTGGCGTCACTACGCAAAGGTTAGATGCAAAGCAAATTAGAACACAGCGTTATTAAGTTTATAAGCTAGTAAAGGCTTTTCTTACCCTAGATTCCTAGTTTTACACAAAAATTATGAACATTAAGTCAAAAACGCATATTTGCTTTATAATATAATTTGTTGAAGAAACGTATTTATTTATGTTTATTTAAACGAAAACAACATTTTCAATTGCGTTTAACAATTAAAATTTTATATAATCATTCTTTCATAATATGAAAGCTTTTAATTCAATTGCTTTTTTTGCATGGGAACATTTGTTACAAACCAAATTTTTCATTTTGATTAATATATTTCTTCAACAAGGCGGAATGTACGCTTCGCGTACTAGAAAATGTTAATCATCATATCCACTGAGATAAAATACATCTTTATTCAATATCATGAACCCTATCATGTGTTCGCAGTATGATTGTCTTGTCTGTTAGTAATGGAATATATTGTGTGCAGTTATGATTTTGTGTACATCGTGTTAGAGATGAAGTCTAGTTTAATGTCTTATAATTTATTTTAAAGCCTAATCATATTGCAAAAGCTGAGTTTACTTAATCCAGAATGGTTCAGAATTGAAAACAAACTAATTGTGTCCTTTTTTTATCGTTATTTTAGTTGTATCTTCAGAAATTGTTGTTGTCATCATCTGTGAAAAACAGTGGGATGCAGAATGAATTTTTCTATAATTTGAGAACTTTAACACTTTTTGTAATGGCAACAAGGCTGTTTTAAATGTGTAAAGCTAAAACAGTGTTTGAAAGAAAATGTGTTTACAAAAGAATGCCGATCATGAAGACAAATTCACTACTCTTGGTACTGTATCTGTTAGCAGCCAATGAATTGTTTCCTTGATAACTTTCGAAGGGATTGGGGTGTTGGACGATTTCATTGTGATGAAATCCTAGAATGCGTTTTGAAACTCTTACCGAAAGGGAGAATAAAGAGTGACGTAAGCTTAGTGTGATTCCACCACTTATTTCACATTATCTCACTTACAAGACAGTTTGTTCTTCTGATACATGCTTCGCATGCCACAAAGGACGTTTATATATGGTAAGAGAAAATAATGTTTACTACTTCATGTTTCTTTTGCATACGTCTCATGCTGGAGTCACAATAGCACGACGCGACAGCCCAACACGCCACAGTTTGACAAAAATTAGCACGATATTATATTCAGTGTTAACAATACTCCCAAATATCTGTCTGACAAAGAAATTGGCTGTTGTAAAATCGCAAAATGGTAAATCACTCATCTATCATCCATTATTTGCGGCATAAAACATACTGTAAATGCATGATTATTTGGTTTTAACCAAATCTGAATGCATACGAAAACAGCGCATATAAACACAAACAGAAAGGTTACTTTAATGCTAAGTTGCTTCCTCTATATTTTACCACAGTAGGGAAATACGCATGAAATTTTGTTTGTGACGTTGTATTTTCATTCTTTTCGCGCCCCGACGAGCCCGACATGACGAAACGTATAAGCATATTCTACTTCTGTCGCACTGTCGGTGCTGCAATTCATCAGGATGATCTTGCTTCTTATTGGTTGCTGAAAATTTTTCGTCGTATCGGGGCTGTCGTGTCTTGCTTGCCGCGCTGTTGTGACGCCGATATTAACTTTGGCAGCTCCCAAAAGTAGATGCAAATATTCCGTTTAAGTTAGCGCGGGCTAAGCCCCTCAATACATACCAACTAAATATGCCAGTTTGTAGTAAACAGATCAAACTTTCACGCTCTTACTAAGTCAGAAATTCTAGCCAGAATTTTTCAGAAATTTAGCTCTGAATATATTTTGTTAGGTTTCAAGAAGACTGAAATTTATCCTTCCAAGAGTGACGCAAATGCCAATGAAGCAATGCTTCATCCAGACTAAAAGAAAAACCAGTAGAGGAACTAGGCTAAGTTAGCCGTGTTAGCGACCGTATCTTGCATTACACCTCTACTGGTGTACAGGAAATGACCCTTACGAGCAAAGATGCTTAAACTTTGCACTAGAGGAAACTCAGAGCAAAAAAATCTAGACGTTAGAAAGGGCATTAATCTTCAAAAAAATTGAGTTTGAAATTTTAACATGTTTCTTGCTAATCCTATTAAACCGCTTCCAGGAATCTCCAGAAAGTAAAACTGTCTTTCAGTTCTATTACCTAGTAATTCTATTGTCCTGAAGAGAAAAAAATATAGCTATTACTGGGGCATTTGTGGCTCAACGGCTCAACTTATAATGATATTGTCCTGATAAAGACGGTGTCTGCCTAGGTTCAATATAGTTTCTGTAAGGTGTAATATCATATAGGCCCCTAAGTGGCGTGTAACTTTACGATCACCTTAAATATGCATTCTGTGTAATATTTACTATGGATATTACGTAAATTATTACTCAACGGATAGTTTTTGAGTCTACTGCAAATAGCGTGTGTTATAGTACGTAATTATATATTACACATATTTCAGAATACGCTCGAATAATTAAAATATTTATATAATTATACGGATATTACATGAATACGATTATTATTATCATCATAATCATGAACATTAGAATACCAAGAAGGATGTAAGCTATTACAGCCAGATATATTAGTCAGGAAACCGATCACACACAAAGGACATGATTACACCTGCAGCTCGGTATGACGGGACATACATAATGTGCCGAAATCAGTACTGTATGGTCCCACAACGGGCGGCAATAACCGCTGCTATACGACGCAGCATTGAGAGGCATTAGATGTCCGTTTGCGGCATAGCCACCCATAATACTTTGATGAATAGCCAAAAGTCGTCCGTTGTTGCCGCGGGTGTCCCGCTGGAAGCCAGTCGTCGTCCTACCATGGATAGCACGTTTTCGATAGGCGATATATCCAATGAACGCGCAGGCTATGTAAGCAGTGTAACGTGGTGCTCATCCGGAAACCGTCCTGTTGGTAGAGGACCCCAGGCTGGCCGTGAAGATACGCGACAACAGGCTCCAACACCTCCGCTATGTAACACTTGCTGTTCAGCGTACCAACGATGTGCTATGGGAGCGAGTAGGACTGGAATCCGGTGACACTGAATACAATAACTCCAGGTGCAGGTCTGCATGACGGTGTATCATCTATGACTCGGCCACGCCACGAAGCCGCCAGACACGGATGCTACCACCGTGGTGCTGCGAACAGAAGCGGGATTCGTCGAAGAAGACGACGGCATGCTGTTCGTCCCTCAAGACCCGACGTTCCACGCACCATTAAAGCCTTAGGGCGCCTGTGGTGAGCAGCCAGTGGCAGCTGCAGTAACGGGCGGGCGCCTGGGAAAGATGCCCTGGTGCTGCAGGCGGTGACAAAGCGTGTATGCGGACACAGAATGGTGCGACGCGTGCCTCAACTCCTGGGCGAGGGTGTTTGATGAGTCTGTACTCTCCTTGATCGCCATACGCACCATATGTATGTTCTCGTGCTCGTCGGTGCGACACGGACGTTTACTTCCTGCATGTTGCTCAGTGAGTCTCTCCTCGACCCACGATTCCATATCCACTTCACTATGTTTGGATTTCTTCCAAAGCGAGAACCAATTTCGTGGTAGAATAATCCAAAATTCTGATAGGCCACGATTCTCCTGTGGTCGAATGCGGAAACCTATCAGTATTGTTGTCGTTTTCTTCGACTCGGCATGCTCACTTCGTCTGTGCACACGAACGGTGAGGAAACACAGTGCCATTACCTCACTGCGTCTACCCGACTTCCTACAAGGTATATCGCTTACCAGTGTTGCCAATGACGAACATGCTGCACCACTCGGGCTGAATAACTAACCACGTCACTGCCCCACCCTGTTTTTCTCATTTTCCTACTTTGGAGTTCTTCAGTTACGTCCTTCTTAGTATTGAAACTTTAATGGCCAGCAGTGAATGTTCTTGGTTCTATACAGGTTTTTGTGAATTGATATTTATAGATTATTGTAAATTTATGTTATAGCCTGTAATGAGGCCTTTATGAATTGAAATTGAAATAGTTATGTAGGCCTACTGTCACGAAATTATAGGTCGTTCTCTGTAAACTGGGCTTTTTTGAAATCCCTGCTTAAGAGAAACTTGTATGAACATTAAGTATTCTTCCACCGTATGTGAAATCAACATTTCGATGCGCCTGATTATTTTATTCATGTGTCAGTCAAGTGGTATGAAATTATTAGAAAATTAAATGTTTTAAAAATGTTTCATGCATTTAAAAAGAAAGAAAACCAAAAATATAATATTTTTTGTTTATAAAAACAAATACCTAATACTTTTAATTCAACGTTGAGGCATGGAGCTACTTCCTTGCCGTCGTCACCAACTTTACTGGGCCCATGCCGGTCAGTGTGCCCGTCAAAGTGCTCAAATAACCGTGTACAGCCTATAACCAGTTATTATTAGGAATCACCATTACTTTCGCAGTGTTCACAAATTAAACTTATTAAGAAATATATTTTTACAAACGTGATTATTATGTTCATATTATTGTTGAAGCATATTAGAGATAGAGTTTGACGTTATTAAATTATTTTTTTTGAAATTAATGTTTGCAAATTCAAGCCGGTTTTGAAGTATAACGAAATTACCAATTTTTACTATAGATACATCCATAGTCCAATAAAATCGTACTTAATTCGTGAGCTCAAATACACATTAGTTTAAATTTAGCGCTTCTGTCCTCTCCACCACGAAAAGGGCACGAGCATTAGTGAATGAGTGAAGAATGAACAGATTTGGGCGGTTCTTAATAGCGAGGTCTTGAGAGCCGAAGAGGGTGATGTGAGGTGAGTATGGAGCAGCGCCAGAATGATGAGGCGGGGGAAATGGGAGATCCCCGAGAAAACTCGCCAACCACTGGCTTCGTCCCGCACGATTCCCACTTGCGAGAATCCGGAGTGAACCGGCTGGGATTGAACCAGGTTCGACTGGGTGGACGACCATAAGTGTATCTCACTCTTCGGCTTCAGGGAGGTTCTTACGTATCCCACAATGGCTTACTTAAATCTTCCCCACGTCACTGAAAGTTCGATATTAATATTCAGTATTACTCATAATTTTGGAGAAAATAAAATAAGTAAAAAATATTTCTTTGCCCGCTGTAGTAAAAAATCGCCCCTTTAAGATTTGCGTTGGCCGCAATATAACGTAAAATAGAAGAAAATACAAATAATTTGTAGTTTTTATAGCAAAATAATTGTGGTTCTTCTCAGATTGCCCTAATTTGTTTTGGCGCTATGGCGTCATAAAATATCAGTGCGTGAGCACTTCAGCCCTGCACAACCGAAGTTCAGCCACACAATCGTACTGATTCCCTGCCCATTTCGATTTATTGGTTACTCGCCACGCTGTAACATTGCTCATATTGTATTTCAGTTTATGAACCGACATAGCTTATTGCATTACTTCATCAAGTTTCTGATGTCGTTGTTTTACTGTTGTAGTTGTCCTCGGTGTAAATAATTCCCTATTATTTTCCACAGTTATAAGCCAGGTAAAAGTTATGTACCTGTACAAACTTTCCGTTCTTTAACACTTTTGAAAGCCCTGCGTAGGAACTAATTTTCCACCATTTTGTACCCTTCCGCCATGTGTAAAATTATTGCTATCATGAACCCAGTCACTTTATTCATGAGTCGTTCAAGTGAAACTGTGAAGTATGTAACAACCGATACGATATGTCTTACTCTTGTATCGGTAAAACGAACATAAATAAATTAAATAAATTAAGTGTCTATAAATATTATCTCCATGATTTTAATACCACTGTAATATCTAGAAAAATTTATTTTACATTGCTGCCAACATCACTAGCAGCATGTTGGTATAAGTTATATGTCCGTTAAATTATAAGCATTTAGGGGGAGGGACGTACCTCAACGGATTATTTCAAAAGGACTGAAGTAACTTAGAACGAACTGTAATTGTGTTGCAATAATTAAATGTTTTATTGGTTTTCGTCGTCCCACTCTCTGGTGGAAGGGAGGGTCGGCCTACCACACGAACCTTATCTCACGCCCTTAGCGAACCAAGAATTAAATCCAGGACCCTCGTCTGATGACTTTTTAGCAACTTCGCCTACGGAGGCCATCTCTATCAATTTTAGGAAATATGGAAAACTATTCCTGTCGTAGCAGAACTTTTGATGTACTTCTTGTGAAAGAAATTAAAAATTCTTAACGGTGGTATGGCACACAAGGCCCTTGCAACTCAATTAGCAAAAATAAATATTTACCGAGGAAACCCGAAATCTACGTTCTACGATCGTAACACTTCAGCATTAAAATGAAAATCGATGCATACACAAACAAAATATTACTCACTTAATATCACGTTTCTATACAATAAACTCTCGTGTGGGTTTACTCTGTAGATATTGTAGAAATAAGTGCTTGGCTTGATTATTTTAATTTTGATTGTGATAGAACTGTCTTCTCTGTCTACGTTACAACGTAGCTTTCACGTACCTTAGTTCGTGAGTTGTTTAAAAGATTCTTGCAATGGGGGTGAACGGTTAAGTAAACTATTTTGAACATACTCCATTGCTACACTATGTCGTCACAGAAAACCAACTAGTACAACAATGAAGTATGTTCAATGTTTCACCTAAACGTTTGTTCATGCCATGTGAATTTTAATGAATGTTCGCATGACATTGGTAATATAAAGTAGTGATTTACCTTCGTGATTACGACTCATACTGTCTTAAATGTGTTTGGGGTGTGAAAAAATTGTGAATAAATGACGCAACCAATAATATTTCCAAGAAAACATGGTCCAGTAAAAAAAAAAAAAAAAAAAAAATGAGCTGGTGATTTACGCATCGTTTGCCAACATTATGTGAAAATCTGTCGATTACTTTGCGTTCTAACGTTAGCAGTACTGTAGAACCTACTTCGTTTAACAAATTAATTTCAGATTCTCTCTTTACAGTGTTGAGGTACAACTAATCACTTGTATGCACTTGGCACGCACTTCTTATTTCTTTCGTGAAGACGCAGGCTAGAGAAGAAAGTGCGTTTGAACTCGACGTCCACGAAGATTCCAGAGGTGAGTTGCAGACCACCGCCAGCTCTCTCTGCTTTATATTTGAATCAGCTGCAGACAATTGTCGTCAGCGAAGCTAACGATATTAGGCGTGGCAGTGGTGCTCGACCCTCAGTGAGGCGAGTACTTCCATATCCCCCCCTTTACCATCCCCTTCCCCCTCCAAACCCGCCTGCCACAACACGTCAGCCACATCGCCAGGCATTAAGGTGAAGTGAACGTGAAGCAAGGGGGAAACGAGGAAGACCCTTTCGTGTGCGGAACGCACCGCCTTCTTCCCCATTACTCGCGTATCAAAACGTGAGTCGCTGCGGAGGGATCCCGTTTGTCTTCCAGACTGGCGCGTTTCTGAAACAACGGGGTACGACCGGCTTCCGGGTAGTAGGTCGTCCTATTAAAGATGCCGAGATGACTGCCTGCAGAAAGTATAGGGCCTGTAACTCAATACAGGTTGTTCATGGTAAATAAATAACTTCTGAAATCAACATCTGCAAGAAAAAAAAAATTACTACCTGGTAACTGCACATATGCTAGCAACACACTGAGACAGGCTTCCAGTTAAATTTGCAGTGAATTACGAAAAACAGTTCCAAGTCGTCTCGTTGTATTGCGAGGGTACTCTTTAAACGTACTGAAAATCGTATTTCTGCTCTATACACATTATTGTACGAAATTATATATTAGTGTTAGGTTGACAACATTTTCATGTTTTCACTTGACGGACCGATGAATAAGGTCGTCTGACCCATGTCAAAGTAAATTTTACACATGGCTGGAGCTTGTAAAACGGCGAGTCGTGCTCGCAGCTTTTCATTTGTGGGTCAGTTTAGTGTTTTTAATTGCGTGGCGTAGTGTTGTGTTTATCTTGGGCTTTGCATAGAGTTAGATTTTTCTTAATTCTGGTTTTGGACGCCTGCCTAAATTGTAGTTTCTGTCTAAGTAATTTATTGCTTCTCTACATGGTTCCAGTTGCTTTAACGTCTAATTTTCACTACTATGCTTCCACGACTTACACGTTGGGCGGAGTCTGTTGCACTGTTCTAATTGCAATCAACAATTATTTTATTTAATGGAACTATGGTTATGGTCAACGGACTTCCTTCATCTATTCACTATTTTACCGTAATATTTTGTTTCAAATTTTAACTTGTATTTTGACAAAGATGAGGCTTTACTGGGCCTGAAGCGTTGCCTTCGTGTAGACAAATTGCTACAGTAAATACCTTGAATTTATCTAGTCATCAAAGTAACTATATGTATTTTAGAAACGTTTTAGTATTACTCTGCTAGTTTTTTAAATTGAATATTTATTGTACATTTTGGAGTAACATAATACTTTTGAATAAGCAATTGCGCAGCAATTTAATCTTTTTGTGTGAGTGCTTGAAGTATTTCTAGTCAACGGAGTTACTTTTTAATATTTTTCAAACGTTTTAAACTATTTGGCTTGTTTTCCAGTTAAATATTTACTGCACTTTGAGCTACGCAATACTTTAAAAGAGCAATTTAATCTATTTGTAAGCCATTGGTGTTTAGAATTTTACATATCATATTTATTGTAAATGTTTAATGCGAATGTCCAATCCGAAGGTGCTGCTAACATGTAAAATCTTCTGAAATTACAGAGTTTGAAAGTGACATCGTCTTTGTCTTATCTATGTATAATCTTGAACAGTATACTTGTAATTACGTTGAGTCTGGACTGTTTTGCATTTGTAATGCTCTGGGGTAAAGGAGTTTTAAGGTTCGCACTGGCATTCACGTCATTGGTTCCATTGTCATTACCCGCAAAGTATTTGAAATGACGTGCTCAGTAATAATCATCGTGCCGCGTGTTAACAGCGCAACTCTGAGTGGGAATAGAGAAGTTCAGTTCAGTATTGTAGAGACTTCTGTACGTATTAAACTATATTGCACACCACGATTCATATACCGCAAGACTCAATTCCACGATCTACCAACAATTAATTTTATTACATGGATTTTTCTCCTTGGTCAAAATTTCGTGATGCAATTATGTTAGGTGATGACATGCCTATGATAACAACGTATGTTAATTTAAACACTTTTTGTCACAATATTAAAATATCACCACGAATATTTAAAAATAAGCTTCTTAACAACAAATTGTTTTATATATTCCCAAACATAACCTTGTGTTACATACACTAACCAAATTATAACACTTATAGGAGAAAAAAATTACCTGTTCCATTCTTGATTAGAATTTTGGAATTTGAATTGGAATGGGCTTCTGTTAACGTACCAGGGTGCTATCCCTGAAGGCCTATCAAGGGAAGGTTTTTATTACCTACCTTAAACTAATACCCACGCCTTACCTTCGATTCGAATCCAGAACCTCCCGTGCCACAGGCCGGCGGCGCACTAACAGATTACCTCATTGGCTTCATGATTGGAAATTAGGGTTTAATATTAATAAATTAAACAAAAATACAGCGGGTGGCAATAGAAAAACATTTTAATTGCAAGTACACTGAAGAGCGAAAAAAACTGATAACGGCATGTACATGCAAATAACAGAGGTTGACGCATTCTGCGTCCCTATATTTTATTTGTCAGAACACACACTCTGGCGAAGCTCGCAATAAGGTTTAAGGGTTTGGCGGACGTGATGAGAAGAATGGCGCCAGGACGGCCCGGCGGAACGACCACGTGCGGAGGAAGGCGGATGCAGCTGCAACTCGCAGCTGCCGGGGACGCGGAGCCGACACTAGTGGCGGCGCCTGTCCCAGGCTAGCTACCCCCATAAACATTGAGAGCTTTTAGCGGGGCGTGCTGGGGAGAATAACGACACGATATATGGAGGCATAACAACAACACGTGCGCTGAACCAAAGGGGCCACCCAAGAGTTCCCGCATTTGCAGAACAGAACAATAAATGGCCAGGCCAGAATCAAGGGGCAACGCCAGGCCGACTGCGGACCACAGGAGCAGCGGCCACGTGTTTTAAGACTCAGGGGGGACGCGGCAAGCACCCCGGCCACGTACAGGGACAGTGCAAGTTGAATATGGCGATGAAGCCTACAAAACAACGGGAGAGCGGTAGGAATGGATCAGTCAGTCTAGGATCGAGCAGTCAGGCAGTCAGTCGGGGGACCTGAAGCGAGGCATCCGGGTCGGAGCCGGACGAAGCCAGTGCGAGTATCGGGCAGTCAGTTGAGAGACGTCAACGAGTCAGTCAGTCGGAGGACCTGAAGTGAGGCGTCCGGAGCGAGAATGCATCACGATGTAAACCTCAGTCGGAGGCCGTTAAACGGGACATGCGACGGGAAGAGTCCGAGAAAACGCAGCAGTCGGCCGACGGGAATCGAGGAGGCGGAGCGAATCCGGGAGAAGACAATGACAGCCGGCCGTCGTCAGTCGGAGAGTGCTGAGTGGACCCGAGAGGAGGAGCTTTGAGACCAGGCGTCGGGACGCCCACCAAGTGCCGGAGNTGAGTGGACCCGAGAGGAGGAGCTTCGAGACCAGGCGTCGAGACGCCCACCAAGTGCCGGAGCAGTCCCAAGTCGCCAGCCGAGAGAAGACAGCGCCTCAAGCCAGATAAGTAGAGTCATCCAGCAAGTGTGAAGAATCTTGCCCCACCCCCCTTCTTCACGACGCGAATCACCGCACCAAACAATACGGTGCCGACGTATAAAAGGGAAGGGGAGTGTTGTCTCGTGTGTACATGTATGAGTGGCCCTGTTAAGCGTTAATAAAACTGATTTATTGGTAACCTAAAAACGAGGTGAATTTATTAGTAAATTGGACCTAGAGACAATAGTGTCGACGTATTCTTACGCCCTAACACGGAGGGCCAGCATCAATCGCTAGCGCCTCGCGCCGAGATCAGATTCAATACCTACTTATAAACCACAGCATTAGGCAGGTATCAAGGTATATAACCAATCAGAGTAACGCGATGCGGTCGGCAGCTAGATCGGTTACTGCTGCTACAATGGCAGGTTATCAAGATTTAAGTGAGCTTGAACGTGGTGTTATAGTTGGCGCACGAGAGATGGGACATAGCATCTCCGAGGTAGCGATACAATTTGGACGTTCGCGAACGACCATTTCACGAGTGTGCCGTGAATATCGGGAATCCGGTAAAACATCAAATCTTCGACATCGCTGCAGTCGGAAAAAGATCGCGAACGAACGGGACAAACGGCGACTGACGAGAATCATTAAACGTGACAGATGTGCAACCCTTTCTCAAATTGTCGCAAATTGGATTAGGATGTTTGGCTCTTCAGTGTATAACATTTGAGTCTTTTGTCATGTACTCAGCGTTCTATGCTTTACCATTTATTGTAATAAAGAAGTGTTCCATTATAATTTGACGTAGCCCTTTATTAAGCCATTACACCTTCTATTCTAAAATAAGTTATTTTCTTGTAGGTCACATTGATAAATGAGGAAAAATATTTTAAGCTATAGCACGATGTCATAATAATATTAGCCTGCATAAAAAATCATATTTAATTTTAACTCCACTTTCAACAGATGAAAAAGTCAAAATTGCCTTCATTAAATAATAAGTTGCTACATTTGAACATTTGAAAATTAAAAATATTAAAAAAACTAATATAATAATAAAACGAGTACATGAACCCCAAAGCGTCACTAAAAGTATAACGAATTCTAGTCACTGAGTGTCAAAAATGGTTTACTTCAATAAATAAGTATCTGTGAAGGAGAATGGCGGTAGGTGAGTTCACTACTATCAGCGAATAACATCACAGAGACAGGTATGGAGGAGTAAACAACTTGAAAACAGAAGTGCATAATAGTGTTAACTTCTTATTGAAAAATAATGGCTTCTTTAGTAAATTTGGGTCTGCGAAAGCGAATTTGTCTTCAATGATGTAAGTAGGTAAATGTTTAAGCGTGTGCACATTGAAGTTAGAACTGCTGTAACTTACTGTTTGAAATACGTACATAATGTTTCAATAGTATGTGCGAAAATCTGCATCCTCAAATGCGAAAATAACTAACAAAATGATGAACATCAATGAAATAGAGAATGAACGTAGGTAACCACCCATTGATATTAATAAATATACCATAAAAAATTATTATAAGAATACTTAACTATGAATGACTGAAAACTAAATTGAAAAGTCAATTTTAATTTAAAAACGCATATTCGTCGGAAACACACTGAATGACTCCGAAATATAGACGATAGAGTAATGAAACCTGAAATACCACTTGCATGGTTGAAAAAATTATTTCATTATTTTACATACAGAATACA
This sequence comes from Clitarchus hookeri, assembly GCA_002778355.1. Lineage (NCBI taxonomy): Eukaryota > Metazoa > Arthropoda > Insecta > Phasmatodea > Phasmatidae > Clitarchus > Clitarchus hookeri. The sequence continues at coordinate 594,436 of NQII01000494.1, forward strand.
TTGTGGAACGACATTTCATGAAGTGTTCATTGACACCAGTGTCGAAATAATGATGTTTCACTATAGAGACGATAGTGGTGCAACTCTCGCCAACAAGAGTGGATGGTTTCGAAAATATCATGGGGTATGAAGGGAAAGCTGTCACCACGGACAGTGTTTTCTGTTATTCTATGTATAGCGTGGCAAACTCTTATACGTTTGGCGAACCCTATACCCCACGCGTTCAGCCAAATGGATTTCAGAAATTGTAGTGACTCTCTCCTTCCGTCGCACAGGCCGTCAGATATCTGGCAAGCAGTTATGTTGTTACTTCCGATAATTTTCGTTAAAATAGCCGTCTCTGATAACATCGATCGGATTCCGAACGTTTTCGGTACTCACGATATTTTGGATGTTTTGTTTCTACATTTTCTGACGTGTAACATTATTTACAGAAGAAATAAATGTAATTCATATACGCTTAAATTTTATTTTGGTAATTTTTATTTTTTTTTTATCATTATCACCGAACTGAGTGTACGACGCAATGATGGTTACTCCACCCACTGCGACACAGCATTATTATTCTGATAATGGTCACGAACATTACGAGGGTGATTGAAACTATATTATCGCTTGTTCGACTCAANACAGCATTATTATTCTGATAATGGTCACGAACATTACGAGGGTGATTGAAACTATATTATCGCTTGTTCGACTCAAGCCAGTGACAGTATGTTCTTGTTTTTAGATTGTCTACATTCTGTTGAAAAAGCTAGTATTGACGATTTTTTTAACCTAGATAAACACTTATTATTCCTATAAAGATCCGATAGCCTATACCGGACCGTATATTGGTGTGTATAGTTTTCCCAACGAAGAGCACCTTCTCTTTAATACAAGTGTTTGAAATCTGTTGTGNGACCGTATATTGGTGTGTATAGTTTTCCCAACGAAGAGCACCTTCTCTTTAATACAAGTGTTTGAAATCTGTTGTGTTAGTTTGTGTGTATTGGTAGGTGTGTTTTCGTGTTCCCGATGACAAACGCGTCTAGGGATATACCTCCAATACTTGGAAGACATAAGGGTATGCTGCTACAATTGGAGGCATACCTCCTAACATATTACATAATATACTGCGTACGTCCAGTTTGCATAATTAATGATAGGTGATATATATGTTATCAAAAGAACGAAATGTTTCGTCTTTCAAAATATGCAGGATAAAGAAATCAGTCGCCTTTCCATTTCAAACTTTTTACTTTATATCATATGTGTAAATTCTGTGGAACAAGCAACATATCTCAATACATGCATAAAATTTATAAGTAAATAGTTGTTTACCTTGTATTTGATTATACGTCTTCATCTTTGGTCACTACATGTCGTTACATATACATAATTTTCTGTCAATATTTTAGAATGTNTTTGATTACACGTCTTCATCTTTGGTCACTACATGTCGTTACATATACATAATTTTCTGTCAATATTTTAGAATGTATCATAAAGTTTAATGCAAAAAAAATTAGAATGCAAATATTTTAATTTTTTTTCTAAAAACCCTTTTGAATAAAACANTCATAAAGTTTAATGCAAAAAAAATTAGAATGCAAATATTTTAATTTTTTTTCTAAAAACCCTTTTGAATAAAACAACATGTAAAATTCACCAACAAACTTTGATATTATTTACAATTTTATAAGAATATGATCACAATAGCTATTGGCTTGCAAAAATATGTTTTTCATAAAGTCCCATGTATAGTTAGTCCACGTTCGTAAATGCCACTTCTGTGGAACATTTTCTCGTAAATAATTCTCAGTATGCTTATATTTGAAGTATTTCAAGATATACATCGTACTTTAAAGCGTACCGAATCAGTGATACTAATGCAATATATGTTAGTGTCTGATGTTGAATTCAGTATGATATATGTTAGTGCTAGTCTATATAATTTATACTTATGTTTTAATGCAACTCATATAATGTAGTGATTTGTGCTGTAGTTTTTAGTGCCTTACAGCTCTCGTGCTGAAAACAAGGCAGATCTCGATCTCGTCAGCTCCCATAGTAACATACACATCGAAGTCAATTGATAATGGTTAATATTTCTGACAATACTGAAACATACCTACACGAAAACATCTCGGAAAGCTAATGCTTGCCTTTAAAAAAAAGTATCTTTCTAGAGTTTTAAGTTTGTCGGAATGTGACGAGATCATAAGCCTTCCATATTACTTTTTGAAAACATATATTGAAAGGCGGAAATATTGCAGTGGTTATCAGAAGAGATCTGAGCGGACTTAATTGTAATTGTTTGACACAGAAGTAACTTTTACCCCATATAAAGATGCCAGTCTACAGTCGTGTGTTGGATGGAACTCCGACACGCTTCACATAAGGTGGCTGTCCAACGCAATATTATAGCGCAGTGGCGCAATTATAGAGTAACTTTGGTGGAAATATGCTACCGGGGAGTGTGGCGGATATGGAATACTCCCTTCCCCCTTTGATGGGATGGAGTTTCGGGGACCCTTCCCTGGGAACATGTCTAATACTTTTCCTTCAAATTATGCATTTTCAGCTATTTTCTGATGTAATAAGTATAGCCCATTGAAGGGAAATGTAATTTTTCCCCGCTGAATATCCCCACTGACTCTGGTCTCTGGGGGGTAACTGATCACCCTGATCATCCTCCGTATTTGTGCCTTTGGTTTTGCGAACGAAGCATGCGAACACACTAAAAACAGAGCAGGATAATCGCGAATGAAGATTATTGCCAGTAGTACACCAAATACTTCAAAACAAATATTCCACTCATTGGCAGATCCGGTGATACTGCTAGCCTGAAAGCTACCAAATGAAGTGTAGAGAGTCTTCCAAAAGAAATACAAAACTACTGGAGCATTGTGGAAGCGTTGATGACGCTAAGAACTCATGGCGACACATCTGCTGAATACGATGTTTACTGCAAAATGTCTTTCCTACAGTTGCTCACTTTATCTATATTGCGACTGACACATTTATTGGAATGTATTTCAGTTTGCTTTACATATCGTCACTTGTGTATTTCAATATAACATGCAAATTTAACAATATTTTTAGTTAAATATTATATATATATATATATCTTGAGCTGTAACTTTCATAAATATAAAGGATACCTACAGTATATGTTAAGCATATCGATGCTATGAAAATTAGCCTGCAATAAATATACACATTAAAGAACTAATGTTATATAGAAACAAACAGTTTGTTATAAAAGCCAGAAATTATAAATAAAACTAGTAAGCCTATTTTGCTCTACAAATACATGTGTTTAAATTTGATGGAGTAAGCACTTCTTTAAAACTACGATAAAAGAACGTGTGTTATGACATAGAATGTTTATATTTTCACCATTCTGAAAATAAGTGTCTAACCCATTTACACTCTAAATTCGAATCAGTGATAAATCATTGATTCGCAGTGAAAATGGCTCTACCTCGAATCAGTGGAAAACAACTGATTGTTTCAGTGAAAATTTTTCACTGATTTAATAAGTGACGTGAAAAAATTCCACTGATTGAATAAGTGATGGCCAACTGCAGTGGATAATTAAATTTTTTGTTTATTAAATTTAGCCAAATAATTACGATAAATACACATATTTATGACAGTTTATTATTTATGTTGCACAATTTACCGTTGTTTTTAAAAAGGTTATATAACTTCCGACAGTTTCTGGGATCGAACTCATACACCCTTTCCAATTCGCTAAGACCGCTACCTTACCAGTTCAAGAGAATAATATGTATTATATATTAACTCATCGAAATCTTGCAGTTTTAAAATTGTATGCCATTATATATAGTTTTTGGCTTAATTGGCACTGTTAGGATTGTTAAAACGAATAGTACACATGAGTGCACTCTCTTCACCACATTATAAGCAGTTTAAACCTTCAAACAGATAACATGAAAACGAAAATATAGACGTAATATCGGAATGAAAGATTGACTGTTCATGGTGCCTCATAAAATGGTGTTTTGAAAGACTAAACACATTTAAGAAAGTATTTTGTTTTGGTTTTATTAGTTTATGTGTTGTTATTTCACTTGATGCGCGTGGTTTGACGGCTATTTTTACACGTTGTGGGACGGCCATTATTACACGCTATTTAACTGATCCATCAGTCAAAAAACAAATCACTGAAAAACAGTGAAAAAATGACTGATCGATCAGTGGAATGTCACTGAATCAATAAGTGAAGGAAAACGGTATTTTTTACTGATTCATCAGTTAAATTCACTGAAGTGACTGTTGAATGAGTTATATACTGTTAACTGAATAAAACCGTGAAATTATCAGTGATTTAGATTTAGATTGTACAAATCATCAATTTAAATGATCTATCGTAGTAAAACGTAATTACCAAATTCGGCAAGAATCTGTCGATTATTTCGCAGAATAACACAAACGTGGCACTATATTACGAAATGGCGGACAAAGGGGTTGTGTATTAACATGTTGGATGTTTGTAGTTAATACTTTCAACCCACACAGTTTGCTTAAAAGGTATGGCATGTAAGCCATATTTACAAAAAAAATATTAATGTTGAACATAAGTACCGTATTCATTGAAATCTCATATATTAATATGGCTTACCAGAGTATGAGTTACATACCATATTTGGCAGAAATCTATTGAGTAGTTTACAAGATACGATGCAAAAGATTTCTTCCAAAGTTTCAATATAAAAAAATGCTACTATAGAAGTTTAGCTGTTTATCTTACTCTGCCGCACTGAAATGATATCTGAACTAGCAATGTAAAGTTTTGTCACAAAAAGCAAACTAGAAAATATAAATATTTATCTGTTTCTCTTACTGCTACCGAATTACACGTAGCAAAAATTAAGAGCAATCATATTAAACAACTCGTAAAATAAAAGTTTCTTATAGCTAGAAACTCGGAATAATTACTACGGAACTTAAGTTATTACACAAAACAAAGAATTTTCACATAATACGAAAAGTCGAGCTTTAAACTTGTTTATGTGCGACGGAACACGCTGAGAGCGTCACCGTATAGGTTAATCGACTAATCAACGCGGTTCGCACGTGGAAATCGTGCCGGACGATGCCGCTGATCAGCGAGTTTTCTCGGGATCTCTCTTTTCCCTCGCGCTTTCATTTCGGCACTGCTCCATAGTAACCTTGCTTCACCTTCATCGGCTCTCAAGACGTCAAAGTTAAAAGCCGCCCAAATCTCTTCACTCCACTCAACGTGTTTATATACTGTTCACGGTAAAGTGGGCACTTTTGAGGTCCTAGTAAATTTTTCCTATCAGTCATTTTTGTAATAGTTTAATCACCTTTTTAAATAAGTATTTCCATGTAGCCTAAGTAAGAGTCACAGTATGCATATTTCACCGCACTCGAATGTTGAAGTTTAAGTCTAAAATAAAATACATTTATTGACTATTATTCCAAACTAGCTGTGCCCGTGGCTCCGCTCGCGTGAACTACATAATTATTGTTTGGTAATACATAGATACATGCTACCACGGAGTTTTTTAGGTCTTTTTATTCTTCACAATTCTTAACTGCATGGTATTGTTCCCTCTTTAACGGTTTAGACAGCGTATTGCAAGAGAGCGCGCTGGCGGCAAACGTTTCCCGACTTGATTCACTATTATCGTCTCTGCTTATTCCTTATGTTACTTTGCGTAAGAAAGTATATACTAAAACCTGGCCAGAGAACATAGCTATGAATATAAAAAAAGCACGTAAATCGGATTAGTGGTTCTCGAGTGATAAGCGCACTAACAGACAGACAGAGAGACGTTGAGTTTTATAACATATCTAGATGAGAAGGCTTTCAAAAGTGTTCACTTTACCGTGAATAACCTATACCAGCGCTGCAACTACCTTCTTAGCTGATTTTAGTTCAACCGCCTTCCCTTCACAACACCGAGTGAAAATGCATTTGTAACCATTCATGGAGCATTTGAGTTTCCAAGTTGAATGGGAACTTTTTGGAAGTGTTTTTGTTAAGCATCAAGAACTTTAATTTGTGGGCGAGAATAAATTTTCTCTGGGAAATCATTATCACAACTTCTTCAATACAATTGTAAAACAACGCATGCATTCGATTCAACATGCAGTGCAAACATTTTCTAACTTTTCTGTTTTTGGTTGTAATTTAGCAACGTTGCTTTTAATTTTATGTTGTTTTCTGCAACTTCACTCCTTATTAGGAAAATTTTCGTTGAAAGGCCGGACACAGTTATTAATTTATAATAAATTACTTAACTGTGAAAATATAAAAATTAATGAATTATAGGTTGAAATCTGAATGCTATATGATTTTGGTAAAGCTAAACCCTTACATACTACTTTTTTGAAATATGGTTTTAATGGCCTTCTCAGAAATAATGTAGATAAGTGTAAATTTAAATAAAATGTTAAGGAAATATAAACTTAATGAAAGTTTTACGTTTATAATCTAGGTGCTTGAATAGGTAGCTGAAATAGTTTTGTTTTATTTAATGTCCTTGCGAAGTGATTGTTATGAACAGATCAGTCGTCCAACGATTACAAGCACTTACTCTTTATCACTTGTATAATTATAGTAATATAATCGCGGCAGGGAATAAAAACGCGTTTTGCAAACGTAGAACAGTATTGGAAGACACTACTAGTTTATATGAAACACAATTAAATAAGTCGTGCATCTATCGCTCGGCTCTTATACAACAAACTCACACACTTTATTATTGCAGGTAACTATAGTAGTTAATCATGAGCTCCTTATGATCTAGTGGCTACGACACTTGGCTGCTACCCCAGGAGCCACGGGCTCGAAACATGTGAAGGCCGGATGTTCTTCAGGTTGTGAAACGCCTGTCAGTGGATGGTCCACGGCCGCAGTAAACGTTCGTAAACGTAGGAAGAGTTCTTACATTCCAGACATTTCACAAATTACCATTAAAACGTTGGGCGCCATTTTAAATTAAATTAGATATCCACAATTTCTCAGCTCAAGATTGTTTTTATTTAAAAATCTTCCTTTCCAGCACTTTCAACCAATTATTCATCAATCTTCTCAAATACAATAAAATTCAATGTGCCTTCTCTTCAGTTATTACACATTCACCTTAAAAAATTGTTGCTGCCATTAGTTGAATAAAATTCACCTATCTTTTTAATTATTATTAGATTAAAAAGGTCTTGTAAATATTTACGTCCATCTTTGGAGGTGGTGAGAATTATTGTAAAGAAAAAATGTTTTCTATTTTTCATTTGCCCCCCTTATGTTATCTGCTGTCCTCTGATTGGCTGTCGTCTGACCGTGACACATCTCTCCGCCAATCAGCAATGGCGAGACGAGAGACAACCAGGATAATTTTATTTAATTACTTTGGTTTAATAAACATTTTATGCTAGCTACCCTCTAGAGAAGAAATGAGAAATAACAAATAAAATATTAATAATGAATACCATCTATAAACAAATGAAAAATATTTACACATGATCTCTATGTCAATAAATTATTAAAATAACCAAAGATAATACTGCTAACTTATATAATAAAGCGTAATTTTGAATAATATTAAATGAATGGACACCATAAGCAAGAACTATGTAATTATATACAATAAAAATATAAATAACTAACGGTAAACATAACCTCAAAAATCTGCAATGTTACAGGGTATATATCGCGTAGTTTGTTTGTACAATTTTTGGAAATCATAAATAAATATACCTGGCATATTGTAAAATTACACAAACATTTGGAATGCCTTTTCTCTTTTAAAATGTATTTATGACATAAACGCTTGTATTAATAGAAGCACAGAGGCTCGATTATTTTACCTGTTTTAATAGCGCGTTTTTACTGTGACACAAAAGTAAAAACACATGAATATGTTTGGTGTAAAATTACACTGACTTTGGTGGAAATTCTGCTGCCACATCTATTTTGTGTAAAATAAAACCAGTATTTTTTCTATGTTGTTTATAATATTTGCCACCATATTTAAGATTATCGCTGCTGTTTTTAACACGTTTAGTTGAGTGATAAAATGAGTGGCACGAGTTTTGTGATTGAGTTTCGTTTCATTTCGTTCGACTGAACGCTCGTTTATTTCAATATTTATTCCAATTGAAGCCATAATTTTACCGAAATAACCAAAACAATCTTAAGAACGAGACATTCAATATTATCTTTACAGTTGCTTCCAGAGCAGTTTTAAAATGGCCAAACACAGGCTTGGTTGGCAAATATTTGCCAGAAATATTTTATGTCGTGAAAACACGAATGTTTTAATAATCAGTAAAATGGACACCGCAAGAACCATCATTGATGCCGCTACAGTTTTAAAGTAATAAAGCCGATATAAATGGTTATGAATTGTGAACTTATACACGTTATCCTTTTTGTAATATGCCAGCATTGTTTGTACGTTTGAATAACGCGAACAGCGCATTGAACAGTTTAAAAAAAGGAAAGCACATGGCAGTCGTTGTTTCACATTGAGCGGAAGAATACGTTATCAGTCCCTGATAGTACAAAATCAGCAGGTCTTGGGAAAAAGTTATGGAATAACTGTTGCGTCACAGATATGAAATTTGATTTGTTAGTTGTAACTTTTAAACGCATTCGTTTTTAAATGTGTAGAACTACAAACATTTGAATGATAGTGTTGCACTCACAATTCTTTCAAATGCTGAGTTCGACACTGTTGGTCAGTGGTACGGTGTGTTGGTTCTACTCGGCAATGTCAAGTGGTGTAATCTTGAGCTTAATTGCGGTAGGCGATGGGAACAACCACAGAATTATTCGCTGCTGAGTGTTATGGTAAGCTAGACAACTATTTCCCTTTCCTTCGTTGGTTCGCACAAATCTGTAAAAGTCAAATTCACCTTACCGTTCACTGACAACGTACAGATACGTTCTTGAGATTCCCATTTATCTGAAATGTTAAATGAAGATCACGAGAAGTGGGCGGTGCGGTATCATAAAAAGAAGACGAGAAGAAACAACAAGCGCACTGAATAAACCCGGATGGGGATTATGCAAAACACGAGAAGTGTCTCTCAGCCCGTAGAATAACACAGTAGATCCAGCGCTCTAGAAAGCGTAAGCAGGCGAGCTCGAGAGAATGAAGTCTACAAAGAGTCACAGGGCAGAAGGACGCATACAGAAACTCCAGTATTCAGTGTGTTAAGTCAGAAATGGGACATTTATTATTATTATGCAAGACAATTCCGTCATTATGGTACTCTGAATTTTGTTGCAAAATGTATTAAATAACTTGAAAGGAAATGGTGTGAGTTTCGATGTTCAAAATTTTGCATTCGTGCCTTAAAACACGTGGACTGAAATTAATGTTATCAAAAGCAAGCCAACAACTGGAAACTGTTGAGTAATCATAAGAAAAGTTAATATTTTTATTTTAAATTTGATGTTGAAATGTTTTAACTGATGTACGTGTTATAGTTCGTAGCCCAGAAAACAGGGAATGTGAAATTCTGACTAGTTAGCGGCAGGTAAAGCATCACTGTGAAGCTGGCTGTCTGTCATAATGTCTAACAATGTGAGAATGGAGTATAGCAAAACCCTCTGCATTTAAATTGTCAGACAAAATGAGCAAGTATTTTCTTCTAATATTATTAGAATTACACTCACAATTTTTATTTATAAATCCAATGCTTTGGTTGCAGAAGGCCTCTAGGATTTCCTTTATATGCACTCAAAGTGCACCGCACCCACCCTTACTATACTTAACTGTTGGCTTAAAAGCAGAACGAATACAGTTAGAATTGGGAAGTTTACCCCATTTGTGCAGTTCATAGGTGTACTTGCATGATTAACTTTGTTCCTGTTGAGGATTGATCAGGCCATTTGAGACATGTCGAATTTTTAAAAAATAATCCGAAATTGGCTGTACATCTGTTGTGTTTATGTAGAACTAGTGTCACCATTCGATGTGTGAGAGTATAGATGTACCATTGTATGATGTATAAACTGCTTAATACATTGCCATACAGCGTAAATAGAAAACAAATTTCAAATTTGTTTATCGCAAGATTTGTACGATAGGCCTAAGACAAGTCATTTAACTTACACCACATTCATTTTTTGTCTCCAAATACAAACGGGGGAGGGCATGTGCAATTCATTTGGAAAAAAAATTCTTAAGTGTAATGTCTTAAATGAGAAAATTAAAATAGATTTCATGTATCAAATGTTATTATAATTTTTTGCCTGGTACGAAATTACTAAAATTAATTTGATTAAAGTTACTTATACCTTTCAACAAACACTTTAAAATGTAGTAAGATTTTTTACCAAAAAACTCAGTGTTAAACCAAGAAAATTTAGGTTCTCAGGTCTGAACACAGGGTTGAGTCACACTATTACATTATTGAAAAAAAAAAAATCACAAAAATGTATTCCAACAATAACTTATAAGTGTAAATGTCCTTTATACTGGTGCGGTTGCGGGTAAATCAGAATATGTTGATGGAAATTAATATTTGTTTACCAAGTGACGTTTTTTAAACGCCTTGTATTTAACATATTTTATTACCAACAAAACCGCTTTGTGACACTTTAATGATTTTGTTCGTGTGGCCAGCGATCCCGCACTATCTTGAAGTGTCCATTTAGTTACTGAAAACACAAATTTACAAATAAATCTTGAAAAATTTATAGAAATTTGCTTCTCCTGGTACATAAGCCTCCCATCACCAAGAATATTCTGATAAACGTATTATTTTTCGAGCGTCCTCGGCTTGCTAGCGACTCTCTAAAACCATATGAAAAATATCAATCATCACGTCAAATAAATATAATTCATAAGAGATTACACTCAAATGTGAAATAAATAATATTTAAACCTAATTGAAACGCATTAAAACTAAAGTTTAAAACGAACGCCTCAATAAATTCAAATAAAATCAATAAAAAATTAAACTTAACAAGTAAATTAGTTTTTTAAATCCAAAATATTAAATCTTATAAAATCCGATATCTTTTTAATTATCTCCTTGGCTGAATTAAATAAATAGTGATCATTTTATTATCAGACACGTGAAACAGCGTCGGTGCAAGAATGTTCTATGTACAATACATTGCTCTTCATTTAAAACACATGTAAATAAGCAATACGTATCTAATCTCTAGGGTTGATAGCGCTCCTAGATTAACGACTGCATCTATCGCCCCTTCGGTTTGTTAGAGAAGAAAGGAATGTTGAGATACACCAGTGGCTCTTCAGAAGACCATACATTTCAATTTATTAAATAGTTTTAAGACGTCTTTCAAGTTTATTGCCAAATTAAAAGGCGTATGTATTAAACCCAGCAATTAGATGATTTTTAACAAAGAAACCTGTCCTCGGAAGTGTACTGGAACCGATATTTTTCATCTATAATCTAGCTGATTTAATGGGAAATTTTTCCACATAATTTTGATATGCAGGTGACTGAGCATTAGCCATACAGAAGAAATGAATGTAGAAAATTAAAAAAAAAAAAAAAAATGTTATTAGCAGATTTAGACATTCCTGAGTATCCTGCTTGTCCTGCAAAAGTCACGTGGTACTTCCTAGAGTTTTCAGCTTCCACTTTACTGTGTTCAGTTCATGGCATTGTACTTATTTTAAAATGCACAGTACATCTCTCCGGCTTAATTAAAGAGCATACATCCTGGACTGATCTATCAGTATCCGATTCACGCTGTACGTAGAACTACCAGCACGTTTACCGATTACCAGTTCTAAGTAATTTCACACTCCAAGTCCACTGAGAAGACCGTTACATGCTTAAAGGATGGTATGGAGCTGTGCTGAATCACATCAGGTGATTAACTACAGTTGTTTGATCGGTAACTTAAAACTACTGAAGCCCCTCCTAATTTTGTCCTTCTTGCCTTTGATATATAATTCCGCCACATATAAAAAAACGTGCATTAAAATGCAAAACTTTTACACCGAGTTTCACAGAAAAAAAAAAATTTTAAAAATGTAATGAATTCAACAACATTTCTTAAAAAAAATTAAAAGATAAA
>NQII01000494.1:607772-805203 GCA_002778355.1 Clitarchus hookeri
CCGCGTTTCCTCGGACTCCTCCGGTTTTGTAGGTCCTCATCGCCATATTGAACTGCCCCCGCCACTGCAGGTGGCCGCTGACTGCCGTGTCTCCCCTGGGTACTCACCCGCGGGCGCGGTACTCGAGCGCTCCGCACTTGGGTCCCGCATATCCTGCTTTGTTCTGGTTTACCAGCTTCAGCACTCCGTTCTGTCCGTGCGGAAATAATTGAAGGGGCCTCTCGTTTCTGCGTTCGTCCAAACGCTCTCTCGGTTTTTATTGTGGTCGAGAGCCTGGGACAAAGCACAGCCTGGCGTGGTCATAAATACGTCTCGGCGTTCCTGCCTGCTCGCGGAGGCTGGAGTCTATCCCTCTATTCCGGCTGGAGGTTTGTTGTTTGGTTCAGCGTTGTGGGAATACTTCAAGATATCCCCCTGGCCGCTGCTGCACTCGTGTTCTTCCCGCTGTCACCTGATAACCGTGACACTATTCTCCCGCATGTCCGTCCCCAACCGTTCTCAATGTTTATGGCTGTGGCTGGCCGGGGGTGAGCGCGGCCGTGGGTGTAGGGTGCGTCCCCTGGCAATATCGGGGGGGGGGGGCAGCTGCCTCCGCCTTCCCATGCAAATGGTCGTCTTGCAGTGCCGATCTGGCGCCGTTCTCCTTCGTCACGGCTGCCTAAATCCTGACTGACGTCCTCCGCCTGTGAGCTTCGCTAGAGCTTGAGTACGGACGGATAACATATAGGGACGCCGCAGGCGTCAATACATTACAATTGATGAATGCACTGATAAGGGTAGTGCAGCATGTAACTGACTATATTTTAAAGGAGAGATTCCACGATTGAAGTGTGTAACATGCATAATTCTAGAGAGATTTATTTCGTCAGCTAGGGGTACGGCCTATTATTTAATTTTGTGTAAATATTGTGTAAGTCATATCCTTATTAGCTTCTTCAAAATAAAGCATCATCTGTTACGTGAACACCAGAGAGAACGACCGAGTTTGAACTATATTAGTGTATATAGGCCTAACTGAATTTAGTGAGTGAGGTCCGTGAGGGACTTGTCACTACCCTAACTAGTATTTTGATTGTTATAAAGAAAGGGTTGCAGGTCGTTAGGCAGTCTTCTCCTCTCTCTCACCTTCTCAGATATAAAAAAATAATATCTTCGTAACAAGGAAAGGACGAATGCTAATCTCAGCACCGCAGGGGTGCTATGTGAACAAAAGTGACTAGTTCAAGACTGAAGGTGAATCGTGACGACAGAAAGATACAGTTAGTCAGTTTACCTAAACATTTCCGCATACCAACCCTCTTTTTTTTCTTGTAGTTTGTGCTTTAGAATGTTTATAATGAAACACTTTGTTTAATTTCTGCCGTAACTTTATATTTCTCGAGACTCTCAGGCGAACTCCCGCCTCGCAAACTAAGTCATAAACGTGTATCCACTTTTTGGCAAACCAGGAGCATTTGAGTTGAGTTGAGAAATTTGGGCGGCTCTTAGAAACGATATCTGGAGCAGCGCTGGATTGCAAGGCCGGGGAAAACGGGAGATTCCCTAGAAAACCCGGCGATCAGCGGCGTCGTCCGGCACGATTCCCAGTTGCGAAAATCCGGGAGTGACCTGGCCGGGAATCAAACACTGTTCGCCTTGGTGGTAGGCAAGCAGTTAATACGCTCAGCCACCGTGGCGACCAGAAACATGTGAGAGTATCATACTTGTATCTAAGGAGATTATGAGATGCTGAGTTACAAATTGCGATATCTTTTTGGTTTAGGAATGTATACTTAGAAATGAAAAAGCAGGTTACATTATAAGAGTAGGAACATAAACCAATAGTAGGCAATAGTCGTGACGTTGTGGCTTTTTGTAATTATTTCTATTAATATTATAGCTGACGATACATGGCAGAAATAAAAAGCATATGAACACTATAAATAAATTCTATACAGAACAGAATCTGTGTTAGAGATATAAAATTAGTTGTTCAGAAGTAAAAGAGAAATGACAAAATAATACACACTAGATTCAGAGCTGGTTAATATAATAACACACATGAAATTTAAGTTAATACAAAAATGTAAATATAACTTCTTCCCTCCTGGGGTAGTCAACTGTTGTTGCATTTACAATGTTGTATTATAAATTCAGCTGGAGAGTGAAATACATAACCTAGGAAAAACAAATTGTGGTTGCTTATTTCATATAGAGTAATTATTAAAAAAATTGAACACTTGCAACTTTGTTTAATTTAATCATTTTATATTCTTGGGGCATCCCAGACAAAATTTTGTGGAGTTTCGTCTTTTATATTAACTTTCTATGAATGAATGAATAATCTGCAATTGCAAAGGTTGGGCAATGCGAGAAGTACGTAATGTGTATTTGGAATTATTCAATATCGTCAGTCACGGTAATTTCTTTACGTCATTTTGCATTAATCACAGTTTAGCTGTATTTTGTCTAAAACGTTTTTTGACTGAAATATAAAAGAAGTACTAATCTAGTTATAAGTAAATTTAATACCATATCTAATTCATTTTTATTCGACTGCGCTCTCTAACACTTCCATTTTTATAACAGTTGGTAAATACTGAAAAAAGGGAGGTGTACACATTACGAGACATAACAAATGCCTTAACAGCAAATATTCATAGCTGTTTTCGGACTCGATTCAAGAACTCCATGCTCCGAAGGTAACTTCTTATTGGCATCGACTACGAGATCAATTTGGATAAATATAGTAGAAATTTCAAGTAAACTCTAAAATTAAACAATCTTCAAACTCGTGGCAACTACAATACAGGAACCCCGGCTGATTTGAGAGGCAGAGATTTTATTAATTAAAAGTGTAAACATGCCTTAGATAGAAATTAACTTAAANAACCCCGGCTGATTTGAGAGGCAGAGATTTTATTAATTAAAAGTGTAAACATGCCTTAGATAGAAATTAACTTAAATTTATTTTGCTGACTTCCCCAGCCAAGCATTTGTTGTTTGCAGACAAATTAACTGGATATATACAACTTGTAATTTGTATGCTCGCAATGGTGGATTCTCCGCGCTAATTAGGGAGTTAATTGTGTGACTTGTAGTTAAGAGGTTGCGTCAGCAGAGGAAAGAATATTAGCGGGCTGGCGCAAAACAATNGAGTTAATTGTGTGACTTGTAGTTAAGAGGTTGCGTCAGCAGAGGAAAGAATATTAGCGGGCTGGCGCAAAACAATAAATAATTGGCGCCGAAGACTAACTAGCAGGCGTAAGTAAATCTGATGGTATAAAATATAAAATGCTCTTAGAGGCCAAGAATATACAGTCAAGAATCTTTTATTTCCCAATTTAGATTGATATTTTCATTCAAGAGATAACATGTTTCACCATAATTGAATCTCAGGGATTCTCTGAAAGACTCCAGCAAGGTACTGTCGGCAGTAGAAACTTGAAGTATGGATTTTGGGACGCAGAGTTGGGCAGACTACAGACGATATGGAACATACTGACAACAGCGGGATACGATATACTTGTTGAATTGATAGGTTGTGGTTAGTAATTTACAACTATGTCTTCAGCGACGGTGCAGGTGAACTAAGGGGAGAATGGAGCAGCGGTGGAATGTGGAGGCGCGGGAAATGGGAGGGTCCTGAGTAAACCCATCGACCAACAGCAACGTCCGCAACGTTTCTCACTTGCGAAAATCAGGTTAACTCCACCGGTCGTTGAGCTCTGTTATCCCGGGTGAGAGACTAGCAGTTTGACTACTGCACCACCACGGCCCCTTCTGAAGTTCTAGATCTGGTGCTCAAGTGTTTTTCAGTGTTCCGGGGTTGTTCTCCAGCTTTCGTCGCCGTTTATGCATCTTCGCCACGAAAAACACTACGCTGGCATCACATTCCGCCATCCAGTGTCACTTGTGCAGCACAACTGTGCGGTGTGTTTACAAGTCAAGACAGGGAAATCTAAGAAGAGCATGCTGACAGGATCTGAAAACATATAAACGCAGCCCGGTTGGTAGCCGATCTCATTGACTTATTATCTTCGTCCGCTATCTTAGGGTGCGAAGAGTCCTAGTTTCGAAGTGCTGGTATGATATTAGCGTAAATGTTTGTTTCGCAGGGTCAATCATCAATGGCTGTATGTGCCTCAAGAAGTATAAAATAATATCACGTATCTTTGTTTAATGATAAGAAGGGCATAATGTCACAGTGCCTCTGTAATGTGGCTTGTGTCATTTCCACAGCCAACTGTTTTCTGAGACGTAATTTCCCATAAGATTTTTCAGATCTATCGGCAGACTTGCACTGGAGGACAGTCGAGATACATTCTATTAACCTAATAGTTTTGTTCTTTAGCTACGAAAGAATATGATTAATTGAAGGCTTTTTTTTTGTTCTGTTGAGTGGTAACAATCGCCAACATCTCTTAGTCTCTTCTTTATGTTAGTAACCGAAATCGTTATGTATGTTCTTTGTTTAAACTCTGCTTTTTTTAATATTTGTAGGGTCACTAGGAAATTCTGTCAGGCAATATACTTTTCCACACATGGAATAATTTTTAAATATATATTGGTTTACATAGGCAGATACAACTACGAGGAATACATGAGATATTCTGTGGTGCAACGAAAGCTAACAATTAACGCAGTGATAAATAGAGCACCGAGTAGCTACAAGGTGTTTTCAGTATTAAAGTAAAACACCATAAATCACGGATGAACATCTCATCGGCTGAGAAACGAAATTGCTATTACAGATATACGGCGAATATCACGCACCATATTAAATGAGAAATAATTTACGACGTAGGAAAGGGCAAAGGGGATGTTTAAGAAAAACCAATGTCATGCCAGATGAATTCCACAGTCATACAAGAACGCATACCGACCTTGTTTTTGACAGCCTCGTTCGGTAAGTTGTACTCACTTAGGGTCAAGTATTGATAAGCCGCGAAGCTGTCATACGCGGTGCAGTGGGTCTACGGTGCGAGGGGGAACGCCGCACTAATCAAAGCTAATTGGTGAATTTCTGTGCGATTTCGGCTTCCATTCAGTTTTACTTTCATTTGAAAGTCACCTCGAGACGTTCTTATAAGCGGCCCGCCGCCGAACCCTCATAAGCCACCGAATGGCATTTAGTGCTGTGAGACCGGAAGCCGAAACTCACATAACTCACTAGGTGATTGTAAAAAACAAATGCACCCTGACACTTTCTCAAATCATTGGGTCGGCGGCAGGGGCTGTGTATTGTGGGGATTTGGGCACCGGGCCCTTATTTAGGTGAGGTATTTTATGTTGCCTATTTTAAATTCAATTACGTTTACGTGTTTTCGGCGGGGGAGTGAAGCTCCCCTCCAGCCTCACGGCTGGAGTGAATGTCGTGTGCTGATGTATGTCTAAAAGTTGTAAGTTGTTTGCAAGTGTGCTATTAGTGTATTTTGTATGAGTATCCCTAGTCTCCCGATGTGTCCTACACAGGTCTCCATCGGGGTACGTTTTCTCGTTTCAAGTGTATCACATAAAGAAAAAACCATTAAAAATAGATTCGAGTTGGAGGGGCCCCTAGCACCAGTCTCTGAACCCAGTACCAATAGGGTTATAAGCGACCCGCAGGACTCTTCCACGAATAAAATATTTTATGAACTATTTTTATATACATAATAATTAACTAATTAAACGTCAAATGTAGCTATCAGTAACGTAAACGTGTAATAAAACTACAAACTATTTCATATGTTACATCTTTAATCACTGTAATCATTTGTATGTGGTGCGAAGGGAAAAACGAATTTAATATGCCTACCATAGTACGTCAAGTGAAAGCGTTAATAAGCAAAATTTCAATGTAATAATTTTTATAAGCTAGAAGGCTGGTGATAAACACTGCTGAGAAGAGATTCGGCAGGATACTTAAATTCCCAGTAAATGGATGGCGGGCGCTACTTCGCAGCGGGCGAGACGCCCGTCACACTGAACTCCCATATCGTGCGACCTGACAGCGAACATGTCTCACACCGTCACAGGAATCAATACGTATCAGCATCGCAGCGGCGGAACAAAGCAACGGAAATGGAATTCAGGAAGCGCCATGTGTGTTTTCCCTTTCCCTTTTTTATTTCTCTCGAGAGGAAAAACTTCGTCGGGTAGGAACATCCACCATTCTGTGCTTTGAGGATGAAACAAGGCGGTAATAAAAGGGGGAGGGGATCCGAAGACTTTCGACAGAATGTGCATCAATAATTTCTTTTGTTAAGGAAACGTTACGTAAAATTAAATTTTCGTGAACCTGAACATGTACCGCTTAAGGTAGAAGTAANTTACATACATTTTTAAACCACTTACTCATCAAATACTCCGCTCATAATTATGCATAATCAAACCCATACTCTTTACCACAAAAAGGACGTGAATAAAATTCCGTGTTTATTTGGAAGCTGAAGGAACTGCATCGACGCTGCGCCGAGTAAGTCGTGAGAGGTGCAGAGTTCAACGACTCTTCCGAGGAACGTAATTTTACACGCTCGTGGCTTCCATTCCATTTTCATGCAAATAAAACCCGCACCGCCTGTTCATGTCGTGTCCTAGCTGTTCGTGACTTGTTATCTCACACATGGCGAAAGAATATTCACCTAAGTGACGTCTCAGCGCTACTCTTTAAAGTTTTATAATATTCCCGCAACATAAATCTTTAACTGACGGAGTACGTTTTGTAAAACTGTGCCAGTATTTTTTTTTTTTCATTTCTCAAACTTTATTACTTAAATCTCTCAACCATAGATCTATGTCAGAGTAATGAACCATGTCTGAAGTCTTGTATCGATTAAAATACGGGCAGGTAAAATCATATTAATAAGAAAACATATTTCTCTGAAGAATAATGAAGTCATTTCCTCTTTGATAATTCTAGATAATTATGCTAGCAAGGTAAAGTTTATCCAAGCTATCCATGTTTGTGCTGAATATAAAATATACCAGTACATACAAGAATTCAGTTTTCTTTCAAATTATTTATTTTTCAGAGATAATGTTGTACTTAGCGATATGACATATGAAAATAACTCATATTGAGATATTTGGCATCTAAAGTTTTAATTCATCATGAAAATATGGTTTTCGCTACCAGGCCACCTGAGTTATACAAGCTGATGGCTAGTAGGGTACTGTGTTACTTTACTTGGTGCAGACTAAGGGCACCTGTCGTTGAGTAAGGGGTAAACAAATACTCGTATTCTCCGTTAGTTAACACACCAGTATTTTATTTGTCTGAAGGTAACATAGGTATTTACACACCCTGGCGAGACTGAGCCACCCTACATGTCTTCGGCCTGAAGGGCTGGTGGGTGGAATGCTATGCGTCGGGGAAGGTTGTTTGAATGGAGACGTTTCTACTTATCTGTGACTGCGGCTTTTGGTGACTTGTCTTCGTTCGTGGTTGAGGTCTGGTGAGTGAGGTGGCCCTTTTACAGGCCCTCGGCTGGCTCTCGTTGGCGTACTGTACTCAGCTGGTTTCTTCCTTCGACTTTGACTGACTCCCTACCACATCCCAGCGAGGAGCCCTCTGCGGGCCCCCACTCGTCCTTCTCGACTACGGGCTGAACTGGACTATTCCCTGTGGCGCACCTCGTTTGGAGCTCACCACTCGTCTCCGCCTTTGGTTGAAGTAGCTGGGTCAGCTCGGCTTCCCTTCTTGGAAGTCCGGGTTTGGTTTCCTGGGACTTGTGCTTTCTCTTTGATCTCGGTTGGCGTTCCTCGTCGGAGACCTCGCGTCTCCTCTCCGGCATCGATGCCTGCCCTTGATCCGGATTGCGCTTCCGACCTCCCCACCTTGGCACCTACCACTACTATTTCGGGAATGTGATGATTGGTTCTCGAAACTTCTACTTGGTTTGTCTCAGAAATCTGCACATAAGGTCTCTGCTGTTCTTAGGTTCTCTCCCCGGTGACGTCACAATTGATTTACTGACTGACTGACTGCTTGCCTCGTCGTCATCGGGCGCACGACTACGTCTTCTCGGGGAATGTCGCCTCTCGGTATGGGGCTGCCACTCGTTTCAGGGAATTTACTTATAAGTTCTCGGCACTGTTCCCGTCACACGACTGTCTTACATCACTCTCGACGCAGGGAGCTCACTGCTCCGCCTCTCGATAAAGTTACCGAACAAATGACAACTCGTGGCCACGGAACAACTGAACTGACGTCACTGGCCGGGATCCAAACCCGGGCTTGACAGACTCACCCGACTGCCGCTTCTCTGTGTGCAATAAGACTGCCTGACTGATTCTCGTTCACGCTTTGGTCCAGTGCCTCTCGATGGCGCGGATTCAACTGACTCTGAACAACTGACTTCCATCTTGGCTGCCTCATGAATTAACTCGTGTCCCGCTATATTCAAGTTAACTTTCAGCAGTTTCTAGAGAGAGAAATCGGGAAATCCCTTGTTTAACTCGCACATTTTTATGCAGGATTTCGTGTCTCGTCAGCTGCTTGTGTTATCCGACTAGGGCGGAGGGAGGGTGCGGTTACTGTGGCGGGGATTCCTACGGAGCTGGGTCTGCACTAATTATCCTCGGCGGCATCCCCGGTGTCCTTCGTCGAGGGCTTATCTATCAGCTATTTCTCGGGACTTACCCTCTTTCATTCGGCTTCCGTTCTTCCACGAGTGTCATTACGCGTCGGGACTGCCCCGAGGGTGTTTCTCCGGGTGGTTCGTTGTCAGCTGCTTGCCCTAGCTGGCTGGCTGCCTGCCCTGGATAACTATAGCAGGGTGTGGAAACAGCACAATGCCTATCCCATGTACACGCCATGCATCATGGTTATCTTATATTTTCCAGTAAAAATTTTTCTAACATGTTTTTTGTAGATTTGTGTCTAGCTCTACAAAAATTAACCCCTAATAACAAAATGGGAAAGTGTGATTAGCTGTAATAATTGGATAGACATATATTTTTTTTCAAGTTATCTTGATACATAACTGAAATTTTTTTTAAACTGCACATAATTTTCCAGCAGACAAAATTTAATACATACAATATCAGGAACATGTTGTTGCCAAGTATATTGCAATTTTATCATTATTCAAGTACTTGCAATGTTATGTTTTCAGAATAACAAAAATACTAATGTAGCAGGAGTCCAGACGTTTTCAAGTCTATAATAATCTGCCTTGCAGTTGCTTTTTTTGGCAATAGGATACTAATTTTTACACTGTAATCGACACTAAAATTTGCTTTAGCACAGAGCCAAGAATATTTAAGTAGATGTTTCGGTGACAAAAAAACGTTAATCACAAGGTGGGACAGTGCTAGTAAAACTGTCTTAATTCATGGCACTGACCGCGATCCTTTAAAAAAATTATGAATAACACCAGGTATGTGAGATGCTGCACATAACTTAACAGGTTTTGCTTCTATTTTCTACGATCAATACAGGCTCAGAGTACAGTTCTTTCAATTGATGTATGGATCTATACGATCTCTGGTTGTGACGAACATTCAAAGTCATATATTCTTCACTGAATGACATGCTATTGAGCACTTTACTTGGGTTTGATTTTAGTGTTTTAAGTGTATCTCTAGATCTCTCTATAAAAACATTTCAAACTCATTGACTATTAAAGATAGTTTCTCAGAATTTCTTTGCATAATTTCCCTTGAACAGTATTCCTACTGTAAATAGGAAATATATTACTCAAGACTATTGTTCATTTCAATATTTGTTCATACTCTCATTATTAGGCTCATTGATATGCTGCATTATATTATGGTTGACAACCATCGGTAGTTCATCATATTCCAAATCCGACCCCAAATTTCCATGTTCTGCTTCTTTCGTTGGTTCATAGGTGGGCTCAACAATACCATCACCTGTATCTAAAGAATAAACTTCAATGGAGATGTTTTTAACAGTTGCTTCCAGGTTTTCCTAGAATGACCAAATTACGTATTAACGTTTTATAACGTTGATTTATAAATTTTAAATAACAAAATTTAAGTTTATGATGAATTGAAATAGTTCGTTGCGCGCGGTTTCTTTGCTTCCTTCACTGTATCCGGTTTCCTCACAAACTCTTATTTTCTCTATAGCTGGCATACACAATATTCTGCCTTTAGACTCCATCTTGCACAAAAACAGGACATAGATAACAAAACAATCACACAGCAACAACATAACATATTTTTTTAATTATAAAAAAAAGTGCCAACAACAAAAAAAAAGAGTAATATTAAATATAATTCAAGATAAGTTATAAAGTATGATTCCACTTATTGTTAGTTACAAAGACATTTTGTGATGCCTTACTGTTAAACTGAAAATAGTGTAACCATGCCATTTAAATGATAAAATATGTTAAAATGTCATGGAATCGAACCAGGTAATATGTTATCATTATTCTATAACAAAACTTAGTTTATATTGTTGTGCATTTCAGGAATCAATTTTAGCTGACTACTAAACTAGAAAGCACTCATAAGTTACATTTGTTTCACTATATAACTCAAAATGGAAATTTTAAAACATGTCTGAGTATTGAACTAGCATAGCGATATAAATAATATAAAAAGCCATCGAGTCTTATACACAGATATTAAACATCACAAGGCAATTTTTCATAAATTTACATTCCAATTATCTTTTACAATTATTAACGTTTATTATGTTATTCTGTATCTCTCCAGGAACTAAGGGTTAAAGTACATTGGAATTTATGTGTTGGAAATTAAATAAATAATATATTTTAATGTCCATTTGTTTTGTAGCAAGGTAAAATACACAATATTAATCACAGAGACTCGGAGGGTTTAGATAGAGTTTGTGTGAAGTTTAGGCTGAACTCTACATTCAAAGCGCTTTAATTTGTTCGATTGCTGGTCCCTTCGTGATTACCTCTGTATCCCGTGGACTTGGAATTGATGTGATTAGCTTTTTCTCTTTCTACAAGTGTATTACTGGTTCACATTCCTGCAGGGCGTGTTAGGAAACGAGTGGCCCAGCCGCGAAGTAACAAATACGTTCAAGTGTTAGAAGTCTAGCCTAACACCGCTTGAACTTACAAAACTCCCGGGTCTTGACATATTTACAACGTACAGATATTCACTGAGTTACATGGTCAGTCGAGGTCTGAAGGTGCGACACGAAAATATGAGATGAAATACCACTTAGGGTGTGCAAAGATTGTTGACTAGATTCAACACACTTGAACCTAGTGCCAAAATTGCTGTTCATTCAAAAACTTTTTTATGTAGCGTATTTTAAACGAATATGAAAAAAATAAGTTATATTGTAAAGATGATGTATACCAGTACGAAATTCTGCCGCTAGTACAGCAAAGGTATTTTTTTCAGACAATTATTTTGTGACAACTGCATCCACCCACATTATTCCCCAACTATTTCTGTAAAACCGGAGTATAATTTGGTATTTTGGGACGGATACAGGAGTATACTTGTTAGCGCATATTACGCACAATTATCTCGAGGCCACACTTCCACCTAGAGCTTAACACTTGTTGTAGTTTGCAGGCACTACACTTCTCCTTTAAAAAAAATTACCCGTTAAATCCTTGACAATGGCGGAAGATTAGTAAAATAAACTAAAGGTAAACTTTTAGATAATACTGGCATGCTGATTAAAATTTTGACGTTATACACCAATTAGATATTTACATCACAACTCTTAATGCACACAGGGGTGCTATTCAAGTTTTGTACATAAATAATTTGATGACAGTAAAATGTCTCCGTCTCATTACACATCATCCAGATAATAAGTGGTATATTTTAATTATTTAGAGTAATTTTTTCTTTACGAAAGTTTAAGAGGATCAAATTATTTTCTACGTGTATAGCACATGAGTAATGTCATTATCTTCGTTTCGGCACAGGATGCTTGGAGCAGGGGCTAGGAGCCTTTCGCCATCTTGGTTAACGTCACAGCCAGGGCTCGTGGCCGGCGGCAAAATTACCACTTTTTCCTCAAAATAACCCGTAAAGCCTTCGAAATTCCCCCCTCCCCCAAATCACTTACGTAATAGTAAATTTACCAAAAAATTACTTTAGTAACCAAAAAGTTTCCAAAATAAAATAAAAAAGTGAGCAAAGACGATTCGAACATCTGCGTGGCAAGAGCCGAAAAGTCCTCAGAGGGTCAAGAGGATTCGAGGCTCTTAGCGGAATGAGCCACTTAATCCTCGCAGCAGTAAAAGCGGATTAGAGGCTCCGAGCCAGGTACAGCGGATCGGGGAGGATCAGCGGACATGCCTCCCCCCCACCCCGATAACCATCCTGTACCTAACACGCCCTCACCCCCCTTTTACTACACACCTCCCCGCNCACCACCCAACACCCCACCCCGACCCCCTCCTATATATCACCCTACCCACACCTCCCAAAAAATCTAAAATTAAGGAACATGTAACGTTATATCCCTGCTCAACTCACCTCCATAACCAACCCACACCGCCCCTCACCAACACATTCCCAATCATAGAAATCGAGAAAAATAGCAACAAATTTACAGATTTATTTTTAAAATGTTATCCCACCCTACCAGTTGCTCACCCCACCACCCTCACCAACACCCCCGCCCCACACCACCTACCTTCCAATCATAAACAATCAAACAATTAGTAAAAAAAAAAATTTTATTTAAGAATATATAACGTTATCTCACCATCACCCCGTTTAAACATAAAATATATATTGTTTCACTTCTCTTCAAAGTATTGAGAAGTTTTCATTATAACTAAACAGCCCACTATAATTTAAATATGTACGGGAGTAAATTTTATGAAGCAAGCCCTGCTATAAACCTAAGATAAAAGGAATATATGTATTACAATTAATTACTTATATTTCCATCATTTTGAAAATATGTGTGTTGCTGATTTAAAACGTAACAGCTTATTCAGCCCACTAGAGTACTGATACTTATTTGCCAAATTTGGTGCATATCGGTTTATTGTTCTTCATCATATGATATAAAAGTTGCGCTCTCGTATGATATAAAAGTTGCGCTCTCTAACAAAAGGGCAGACAAAAGAGTCTCCGTGTAGATAAATCTGATGTTTATAATATAATCTACTGCTAGCATAGAAAGTTTGGTAGAAATCGGTTACATGGTTTCGTAAATAATTTACAGTAATTGAAACGCTTATATGGCCGAAAATTTGTAAATAAATATCTAACCCACTTTAAACATATGATTTTACATGACATACCGAAGTATTTCTTGTTTGCCATATTTGGTAGGAACCGTCTGGTTGTTTCGCGAGATATGAAAAAAAACTTTTTTTTTCCATGTGATGATATTTTATAAAACTATGGACAAAAGAGGCTGCCTTTTAACGTATTTTATGCTTGCCGTTGATAGTTTAAACATACAAAGTTTCTTTAAAATCGGCCAAACTCTATAGTATATATACTAAATTAATACGTACAATATATTAACATAAAAACAATTTCGAAAATTAATTTCTTATCCATTGAAATTTTATTAGTTTATATGGCTTACAATAGTGTTACTCACCTGCTTAATTTGGTGACAATCGGTTGAGTAGTTTCCAAGCTGGAAAATAAAATTTAAATTTTTTCATATATTTCTCTTTTCCAAAATGGCTGAGCAATAGCAATATACCACTCTCAATTAAATATATACACAATAAAAGGCCAGAATACAAAATTTTGTCAAAATGTTTAAATGGTTCTCGAGATATAATATGGCGCGATAAAATTAAAATTATTACCATTTAAAAAATAAGCACAGCAAGTGTTCGAATACTTTAAAAGTCTAATGACCTTACTAATTCCTGTATGTGTACACAGTTTGTTAAAATTCGGTTCACGAGTTCAAAAGTTTTTGAGGAACACACAACTAACACAAAAAGGAAAACAATCTCATAAGCATAAATGTCCTCCGGAAATTTGTAAAAAAAAAGTACACTCTTCTCTCCGCACAGAAACTTTATCCGCCATAGCTCACAAAAGTAATAATACATTCCTTTTATGTANAAAGTACACTCTTCTCTCCGCACAGAAACTTTATCCGCCATAGCTCACAAAAGTAATAATACATTCCTTTTATGTACTGGGATTTACTCTATAGTTGAGATTTTGGAAAGCACAATCATTTGCCTCGAGTGGCGATAAAAATCTTTTATTTTTGTCAGTTGGTACGAGACGCGCGACTTCCAGAATGTAATACAGTTTTCCCATAGCATGGCAACACAAACTTGTTCCGTCACNGTTGGTACGAGACGCGCGACTTCCAGAATGTAATACAGTTTTCCCATAGCATGGCAACACAAACTTGTTCCGTCACAGTTCACCCGCGTCTGGAGATGTGATCGATCTGATCACATCTTTTATTTGATCAACTCTGAACGTAAACTGTCTAACCCCTGGAGCGAAGTGGGGTGAAGTGGGCGACGAATGTGGAACAGAAATAACAGAATGTCGCGCTGTGAAATGGCATGCTTACTAAAAGATACTATTGTAATCTGGTTCGTCGTTTCTTGAACAGTTCTGAAATCAATCTCTGAAAAAAAAAAAAATTACGAGAACGCTGACTTTTATTTAAAGTAATATACGATGTGAATTACGCAAAGCTATGCGAATGAATTTATAATAAGTAAAGACTGGTTGTCAGACAAATGGGTTTGTTTTAGTTTTATTGACTCTAACGTAACAGCTGTATAAACTGATACATATTTAACTTAAAAAACTAGACTTATCAATATTTGCTGCTGGATCCTTGGCATTATCATTTCTGTCATACGGCGGACTGATATAAACTGCCAACAATAAAAAGGGTTTCGAGTAAATCTCGTATAAAGCTATCTGTGACAGACTAATAGACCTCTGAGTCTTCTAAATGAACTGAACTAGACGTACCAGAGGTTATATATCACATAGAGGAAAGTACACGGGTGTGCAAAAATTAAGGATGAAGTAGATAAATCAGCATAGCTAATGAATGCAGAGGAAGAACCTACCAAAATACCTATCTGAAGATCGCCTAAAGTCCGGTAGAGTAGTGCATGCACATATGCGCATCATGACGTACTATGGCGCGTGCCAAAAGTTTTATACCCGTGGCACTTGGCACACTCTATACCGCACGAGCGCAGTGCACACTCGGTATTGCAGTGGAAGTTATTGCACAGCGCACATCGGTTTAACGACGTCGAGTTGCTGTCTGATGTTTGATATGGCCAACAGATAGTTCCTTAGACAACATCTGGACGACATTACACGATTTCGAATCGTTGGGAAGATCGGAAGAAGGTCGAAGCCTGGCTAGTGTATCCGATGAGTTCGGGATCACACACAGCATAGCATCTCGAGGGCTGGACGGCATTTCGAACAACATGAACAACTTTACGAAGGTTTATTAACGATCGTCCACGAGCAACTGAGGTGACGGAGGACCGGTGTATAGTCCTACAGGCGAAGAGAGATTGACCGCAGACAGCTAGTGAAACCCCAAGACACATACAACGCACTACTGGACGACTGATATCGCGCATTACCGTGGCCAGGAGACTGCGCACAGGAGGTATGTCCGCTCAGCGACCAGAATGTTGCGTGCCATTGATTCCTACCCATCGGGGACGGAGTTTTCTTAGGTCCCAAAAATGAAAGGTCTGGGGATGACAGCAATAAGGTCAAGTGCTCTTCACGCACGGGAGTCGACTTAGTCTCGCTAGCAATAATGGACTTCTATACATATGGAGAGAGCAGGAACACGCAATGACACCTCCAACATCTTAGAAAGTCACCGGTTTGCTGGTAGCGAAGTTCATGTTTGAGGAGGCATACTGGTTGGTGGTTGTACGCAGCTCCACATTTCTAAGAAGCTTCAGTCACTGGTGATCGCAACTGTACCGAGGCTCTCCTTCCGTATATGCATCTTGTCCATAGAGCTGTCGGCTCTGAGTGTCTCTCTATGAGCGACAACCCTACATAACACTGTACAGCGGCGGCCATGGAGCTGTTGGAGAGTGAATACATTCTCCGCATCGGATATGCCCGCACGGTTCCTGGACGTAAAACCAATTGAACACGTGCGGACGATGACGGGAGACACCTAGCGGCATTCGTCAGCCGCCAGCACGAATCTGCAGCGGCGATTGACGCTACAAGAAGAATGGGCCATGATGCCTTCAAAGTTCGTCGGCAGTCTCATTATGAACATGAACAGACGGTGCACATCCTCCATTGCAAACAATGGTGGTCATATCTCCATTAAGTAAATATATCCATAGAGTGGACTTCCCCGGTTAAAGTTTCTGACCACTCCAGAAGGTAGTAATCTGTAGTTCTGGGTATAAACACCACGTTGTGCAAGTCCATTTTCGTGGCGGCTGCGTGGGGAAGTCGACAGCGTTGCCACTGTGACATCTGTCCTCTCTCTCACTCATAACCAATCTTTGTCACTCCCATACCAAACTCCACAACAGTAGAACGTGTTATATAGATGTCTGCTATAACCACGAAGTTGTGGCAAACAAGATGGCGGACACCCGAGTAATTATCTCAAGCCGTATATGTCCGTTTAAGAAAAGATTACGGGTTCTGTAAAACATATGTAAGTACAATATGAGACTTAATGTACGCGTTAGTAACGGAAATCATTACAAATTACTCACACGGTCATAATAAAACTATAAACACAACATTATAAAATACACGATTACTGTAGATTTAGGCAATGTATGTACAAAATCACACGAAGCACTGCATGGCTGTGTGTGTGTGTTTATTTTATTTTAACATAAGAAATGTGTGAACCCCTTGAACCTGAAGGATGTTTGTAGCATTTTGTGGTTCCATAGCTGTATAATAGTCTATTGATTATAAATACATTTAACTATTAATTTGTAATATTACAGCAGTCGTATTTTTAAAAAAAAATAAAAAAATGANTTGTAATATTACAGCAGTCGTATTTTTAAAAAAAAATAAAAAAATGACACCTCCCCGCCCCCTTCACCAAATAAATTCCTGGCTACGCCCGTGTATAAATAAATTTCTAATGTTTTAATGAGAGGCGTAAATGTCCATCGTATATGCATATGAATACAGTACCTTGTGTTACATACATAAGCCGTGCCGTTCCTCAAATAATTATCCATACATTAATAGTACCTGTACTTAGAAAACTAAATAAATGCAGTATTCAGGTGAAACAAACAATCTTCGCACTTTTGGATGCACCACAAAGCGTCTACAAATAACACTTGGTTTCATTTGTACCCCTGCCCCCCTGCGAGTTGTTTTACAAGCCATTTACAATTTTCTGTTCGCACTTTAGGTACCGTGTGGTTATGAATTGATACGCTCTTTCTTCTATCCTGCTATATAAACTTTTATGTTTTCTGTTGTGCCCATGGGTATAACAGAAGGTAGCAGAGAAATTAGGTACCGTGTAGTGCCAGCTTAAACGGCTCACGCCTCTCGCAGAGTTTAGGCACCGGAAACTTCCTAAAACACTTTTTAAATATCAGTTTAAATATCTGTTTTGAAAATATGATACGCTACATATTGCTAGTATCTTCCTAACATTTAAATGAACACTGTTAAGTGGTAGGGGAATGCTAGGAAATAGTAGAAAACACCCACGTTGAACGAAACGAAATTAAATTTGCTTCATTAAGTAACACTCCTCGTTATGAAGATGATCTTAAATGTCAAAAAATATATTTCGTTCGTATAGTATAATAAAGCAAATAAAATGAGTGGTCATTAAAAAAAAATTTTTATTCATTCAAAAAACGTGGGGCACAGAGAACATAACAACTTTTAAGAAAAAAAAAATATATTTTTGTAAATATGCTTAAAGTTAACACACAAGGACGCCCTACTGACACAAATAATTCAAATTGTTACATATTGTTCGTAAATTGGTGTCATTACCCATTTGTAGGCTAGCAGACAACAACGATTCCAGAATACATTTAAGAATTTTGACACTGTGTAGATAATTACAAATAATTTATGTTCTTCTTCTTAACAAATGTACACTATGAACAGAGAAATTATTGGATTCGACTGCGTTTGAATGCACCTGGGAACTTTAATTTAGCGTAAGCTGCAAAGTCTGAATTAAAGATGGTTTACAGTAGACAATTTAAGTGTTAAATTATGCGATAAGACTTGGTATTGGTTTCCAGTGGAACTTATCAGGTTATGTGCGTTGTTGGAAATTCCTTAAGCATAAAAAGAAATAGTTATATTTAATATCTAAAGTGAAGCTTGTGAGGCGACGACCACTCAGAACACAGCAGACGGTGTTGCTGGCGGCAAACGGTTTTTCTCACAAATGTAAGTATAAACCATATTAAAACGTCGTGTATGTGCACGTGATAAAGATTATGTTTGTTCACAAAAATAACCTTCTCTGAAAGAAAATGTCGCCTTTGATGTATGAATTTATTAAATATGGTTGACGTATACTAAGCTATGTTAGGAGAAAAAGTAAACATAACAGGCTGGCCGCCTGTTTCAAATTGGCTAGGATAAAAACATTTGAAATAATATTGTAAGCTGCAAATACAGAAGACGTGTTTCTTTATGCCAGACAACCGCTTAAGGCGTAATTCTTAATATATATTATTTTCATTTAAGATGTATCTTTACTATTGGCGATTGGCACCGAGTCATTGCATTGTACAGATGTTTAGTGATGAAATAGATATATTTTTGAATGTAGTCTGAAGTAGAATACTGCAACAATTTTTGTTACGTCGAGGTTTCATGCACTCGTTAGTGTTATCATTACTGATAATAATTTCAGTTTCAACGTTTATCGCACTGTTATGAGTTCGAGGTTTCAGTGTAGAATATAAAATGGTGCGCTGTGTTAAACTCGTGTAACTGTAAACACATATAACTACCAACGTTTCAGACAACAAGCACCAATGCACATCAATATTGTAAACATGGATCTTACAGAGACGACAATTGTGTTATCGCTTAAAAAAAAAAAACATCTGTTAAGAGTTGAGCCTTATACGTGATCATCAATGTCCTTTTCTGGCAGTATGCATAAGGTTTTATGATTAATGAGATGCACACTCATACAGCATTCGCATACGTCTCGGTATATAAATGTTGTACATGTCTCGGAAAATGACATACGCACGTACACGGGGAAACGAATGTTTCTAAGTCTCGCGCCTTTACATCCCATAGGCTAGTATTTTGAAAAGCTATTTATATATAGTTGAAAATTTTTATTCCTAACATTTATTTTTCTTAAGAGTGGTATGGACGCATTAAATTTCGAAAAAAGATACTTCCAAAAGTTCTTAACAATGCATACCCTTTAACCTTTACTGATCTAGAATAGCCATGATAAACATATACAGTTTTCTTCGTGATTTGTTATAAACCAGGCGTGGCAATGAATTTATAGTGAATATGCAGGGGAGTGAGAACAATGGCAATTTTTTACATGGTAAGGCATGGGTGAGTGTAATAGTTGTATCAAAATTCGACAGTTAATTTTTTTATTTTATTTATACCATTATTAATGTTAAAATAAAATTTACATCTAGTTTTTACGCGTTTGAAATATACATTATTTGATAACTGCGTTTACTGCGTCAAAAAATTATTCATTCCTTTCTTGAAAAAATGTCTGTGATTTATTAATAGCAACACTTTCATTGCTATGCGCTTTTCAGCTACAGCTCCTAATTAGTTGATAATTCTAAATCTATGCGCCTACGTTAAAGCACAGATTCAGTTTTTTTTCCCGTCAGAATACTTTTTCACAATCTTAGCAGCTGGCTAGTTGCTGTAACGCATGCAAATAAGTATGCCTGACGGAATGTATCAAGTATCGAGCCGAGTGGAGGATGCTTATATACATAAGTGCATTCCTAGGTTCGGACGAAACTTTAATGATACTTGAATCGACAAAATTTATCATAATGATTATTGGTACGAACAGTCACCTTTGTTGTATATCACTACCCCAAAGAGTAAACAATGTGTCACATTGTAGACCTTCGTGCGTCTAATATATATTTCTAGACAAGTGAACAATCTTTTTCCTTTCAATTTCCTTTTGGATAAGAATGGAATTAAAACGCTACTATGATGTATGACTTCAATCATGATTAATGTCATATTTATAATTGTAAGTTGTAACAATACTCATATATTATCATGAACTATAGTAAAATAATAAATTTGAATTAAAAACAATGATCTTTACATATTTTTTATAATTCATACTCGCAGAGGTAAAGAAAACCAAATAGTAGTTATATCATTGCAAATTTCAGCAAATACAGAATTATAAAACATAAATGATACTTATACAACGGTCGCCACTAGTAAATCAGGAGCTAGGTATTCACATCGGTAACGAAAGCTGATAACTCACGTGTGACCGGCTCCCCTTTAGCAGAACGTGAAAGAAGATGAGCCGAGGCCAGCGTTATGACCTACTTTTGCCGGCTGCGGAACTGTCAACACAGCACGGGTGGCGAGGTATTTTGACTGCTGCGTCGTCAACTGTCTGCTTACTCCCAGTAGAGAACACTAGCGCTCCTCTGCATCAGCCCAAGAACTAACATAAAAAAACAGGTCAGACTTTTTCCTCTCCCATGGCCGCTCTAGTGTATATTATTACTCAATGATATTTTCTACTGATGATTGCATTTTCTTGCCTGCCGCTTGTCGTATGGACGTTTCTGTTTCCTGTACTTTTCTGTTCGGAAATCTCTTTTGAATAGAGTTCCTTTCTATCTTTTTGATTCCTTTCGTTGCCGATGTCAATCACGTTTCACACACACTTTCATCTCGACGATGATACAGTATCCTTTGTACGTATTTGAAACACTACTGCGCGACGTTACATGCGGATATCAGACGCATCCCTAATTTTTACATACAAGTGTAGATAGTTTTTGAATAGTATGGAGAATACTGCCTTATTTATTACAAAATGCTGCATTTTATAGGAAAGCAGTGCAACTACTTCGGCAGAAGCTATTTCAGCATTGCAACATGTTGGATTTTTGTTGCAATGTTGTAGGTTATTTTCAAAACTATTCGTTATCAAATGGGGCATGGATTAAACCTTAAACAATAGACTTGCCTACATTGTTGTGCAAGTAGGTGGCAGTACACGCCGTGATCACAGAATGTACACATTTAATTTAAAACTTCTAAACTTCCGCTTCTGCATCTACTGTAGTACTAAGATGAACCTACAATCTAAATCGAAATGAGTAAATGTTACTGATTTATAGTTAAATCCACCCCATATGGAATCTGTGGAATAATATCACTACTTCTTCAGTTTAAAGGAATCTACTAATTCACATATTAGAAAATTAGTTATTTATACTCGGTTAATACATAAGCTCCATGATTAAAACACAGCATCCAGTGATAAATAAAGAAGCACGATTTTATTTTGTTGCAAAACAAAAATATTGTTTATATAAAAATGTTTGTATATGTGGTAAGGATCGAGCCTCCGCCCAAAATGCAACAGATAATCCGGCTTTTATGTTCGTCTTATCAACTCCGCTACATTGCCACTGTGGAAGTCGGTTCTGTATTTTACATTGTAAAGAAACATAAAACGACAAAACGCAATTAGTTTTAGAATATGAAAGCACCTCATGTCCTTAAAATATGTACCTATTCTGCATACGCAAATGCTTTTGCAAAGTTTAGAAGCTAATATAAGTTAAATATGGTTAAGGATCCATGATTTAAAAGTTAAATATAGCGGTTTAAGTTGACGTGAATTTCGCTGTTTTGTGGTATCCGTCATTTTACAACGCAACGAGAGTTTACAAAATGAAACTGGTCTTTTGAAGTGTCAGATTGATTAGTAATAACTGTGCTAATTCGACAATGTCATATTAGAAACAATCCAGCATTTTATTGAATTTGTCTTTTTTTCAGCTTTTGATAAGTCGACTTGCAGAAAACCAATCTATCGTTCGGTGAAAATCGGCGTATTTTATTGAATCGTCGCACTGTCGAATTTATGCAATTATTACTTATCAAGCTGTCACTAAATCTAAGTTTAGTTCTGTAGTGTCTCGTTGCATTTTAAAATGGCAGATACTAATGTATATCGCAACCTTGTGTANTTGATAAGTCGACTTGCAGAAAACCAATCTATCGTTCGGTGAAAATCGGCGTATTTTATTGAATCGTCGCACTGTCAAATTTATGCAATTATTACTTATCAAGCTGTCACTAAATCTAAGTTTAGTTCTGTAGTGTCTCGTTGCATTTTAAAATGGCAGATACTAATGTATATCGCAACCTTGTGCATTTAAACCACTATATTTATAATTTAAAGAACACAATTTGAACTGAACGTAACTTAGATTGACTTACGAACCTTGCAAATGACATGTACGTGCGCAGAATATGTATATATTTCGAGGGCGTAAAGTACTTTCACACCATAAAACATACAGTCGTTTGCCATTATGTTTTTACGTTCAGTTATAATAATACGAGCACACATTATACAATGTAAAGTAGGACTGTGGGTAAGACGACTGAATATTAAAGCTGCAACATGCTTTACTTTTGTAGAGGAGGTCAGATCCCAACATTATCCACAAAAATTTTTGTGTAGAAAAATTTATNTCAGTTATAATAATACGAGCACACATTATACAATGTAAAGTAGGACTGTGGGTAAGACGACTGAATATTAAAGCTGGAGCATGCTTTACTTTTGTAGAGGAGGTCAGATCCCAACATTATCCACAAATGTTTTTGTGTAGAAAATATTTTTGTTTTGCGGCAAAATAAACAGCACCTACTACGTTATTTCTCATATAATTTTCTTTTTAAATCTTGGAGCTTATTTTTTATCATACTATAAATATCTAATTTACTACTCTTTGAATTAGTGGATTTCTTTTAACTGATGAATTAGTGATGTTTTTCCTACAGATTATGAATGGAGCAGTTTTGACTGGAAATCATTGAATATTTACTGATTCCGATTTAGAGTGTGTGTGCTGGCCATATTACGCAACTTTTTCCACTGTGTTCTCATGGCAATGCTTATGTTTCATGTTTGCACATATTCTATAAAGAACAACGTGATTGGTGGCATTCGCTGTAGACATTTTCGTCTCGTAAGTGACTATAACATTTTTGTCCTCAGACTAGAGAACGCCCAGCAGAGGTATTGTGCCAATTTAATGGATAAGAAGAAAAACACGCCATCGCGCCAAAACGGCGGTAAGTGGGGTGAGTGAGTGAGTGAGTGTAGAGATTTGGGCGGCTCTTAACATCTAGGTCTTGAGAGCGGATGAGGGTGAAGTGAGGTGAGTATGGATCAGCGTCGGAATGAAAGGGCGGGGAGGAACAGGAGACTCCCGAGAAAACATGCTGACGAGTGGCATCGTCCGGCACGATCCCCACGCACGAAAATCCGGAAGCAACCCCTGCCGGGAATCGAACCCGGTTCGCATAGGTGGGGAGCGAGTAGTCTGACCATTACACCACCCGGGCCCCATTATTAACGCCGAAAAACTAAAATTTGTACTACGGCGATACCAAAGGGCTAGATAAGGTGAAGTGGCCTTATATTTTTTTTTTCGAGGAGTCTGGAAGCAACCATTTCACAATACTTAATTAATATTGCTAAAGGCTGTTCAAGGTAAAGTGAGAACTTTTGAAATCAACCCTCGGAAAATATCACTGTTCCTACCTGCACATATTTAAATCGGCAGACTGACTGTCATGCGTCCAGTAGAGTTGGTAAAAAAGGAGAGAAAGTAGTTCCTCGTTATTAGCGCAAAATGTAAAGGTTACGGAAATGTTTGTGAATACTAACATGATTAANGGAGAGAAAGTAGTTCCTCGTTATTAGCGCAAAATGTAAAGGTTACGGAAATGTTTGTGAATACTAACATGATTAACTTTAATTTCCATTTTTTAATGTGTTTAAGCAAATTGGTAAAATATTTACTGTTGTAATAATTCCACAGTTTAACTTCGCCAAAGCATGAGTAAAGTGATCAGGTCCCGGGCAATGTTAATTTTACTATATGGGGCGTGGAGGGGGGGGGGGAGAATACACAATGTAGATAAAAGTAGATCTTAATGTTACGAACTAGCTTTTATCCCATTCGTACGTGAAAGTTGCTGGGGGCGTAGCTCAATAATGAATCATGATTCGGTAGAGCACAGCAGTATAAAATGAGGTTTACTAACATTAGGATTATACAATTACTATTTATGTTACTATTGATCGGGGGAGCCTCAAATTGAATACCAAGATGATAATTTATTTTATTTACCTGACGCCATTTTATTATAATCTAACTGGAAAGTCATCACCTTGTTAATGTTGCCGGAGACTGAAACTACGAGACGGTTAACGACGGCCGGACACACCCACCTTCCGTGGTCTTCTCTCTGCTCGGGTCGACGACAAAAGACGCTGTTCCGGGAGTGGAGGGGATTTCTGCAACTGTCTTCTTTCTGCTCGGCGGTGTTGCAATCACGCTCGTTTCCTTGTTTAATGTTTGAAGGTGTGATCAGGCAGGCCGTTCAGCTAAGACCTGATCACACCATAACATTAAGCAGGGCTTTCAGAATTGCTCAGTTTACCGCGAACAGCATATATCTGAATAATGATATTAAAATTAAAACACACACATATATATATATATATATATATATATATATATATATATATGAAAGGATAAAAAATATTTTTCGTGATAATGAGTGAGGCGTTACTTGCACGTAAATAACTACTAATATAGTCACTAACGCCACCCACCAACTCGATCAAAGACACAGCAATGCTTCGAGAAGCTTAATTTAATTAAATATACTTTTTAAAGGTATTACGTGTATAATTAATCTGAAATATTTACGTAGCTAATGCACATCTTAAAAAGCCCCTGAAAAGGATTTACATTTATTCAACGAGGTCTCATTCGCAACAGAAAAATTTAAATACCGACGCCTACAGACGGGGCGGGAAATGTATCTCATCATTTACTTCCCTTTTCATTTTGCGTCGCGCCGCTTCATCTCGGCGCGTCGCTTGCCCGGCCTTTGCGACAGANTATATATATATATATATATATATGAAAGGATAAAAAATATTTTTCGTGATAATGAGTGAGGCGTTACTTGCACGTAAATAACTACTAATATAGTCACTAACGCCACCCACCAACTCGATCAAAGACACAGCAATGCTTCGAGAAGCTTAATTTAATTAAATATACTTTTTAAAGGTATTACGTGTATAATTAATCTGAAATATTTACGTAGCTAATGCACATCTTAAAAAGCTCCTTAAAAGGATTTACATTTATTCAACGAGGTCTCATTCGCAACAGAAAAATTTAAATACCGACGCCTACAGACGGGGCGGGAAATGTATCACATCATTTACTTCCCTTTTCATTTTGCGTCGCGCCGCTTCATCTCGGCGCGTCGCTTGCCCGGCCTTTGCGACAGAAATATAAATAACTACCATTTCTTCAGACGTGGAGCATCCTCTACTCGTTCTCTCCCCACGCCTCTTTCTAAGCTCCTCTACTTTGGTCCTCGCCATCCCTCTCCGTCATTTGACACCTATTCTCGCCCTATCCTCTTCACACGTCCTACGTCGCCACAACCAGTCTCTCCTTCCTGTGGCGAGCTCGTCGTCTCTCCCCTCTCGCCGTTCTCCAGCGCGTCGATTGGACCCCCCTCCAGTCGCCAGCCGGCTCCACACAGGGTTAGCGCTCCAGCCATCTCCAGATTGAGAGCTCAGCTCCTAGCCTTCGCCTTCGCTCCTGTCAATTGTCCTCGCCGAGATTCCCGCCCGCCTGCCTGCCTGACGTACCAGCGACTCCGCTACTTGAGTATTCGCACCGACATCCCCTGCAGCTTCAGTTTCACATGACACCCTACTCAGGACCTCTTGACTGTTTTCATTGCCAGCGCCTGTGGTTCTTATAAATTAGCTGCCACGGCTCAACTTTATTAACCCATTCCTAAGTTACAACGGACATTTTTTTTTAGTCTTTTCTCTTTCGCATTATAATATTTCTTCACTTGGGTTCTCCGAATTCACAGTCGTATGCTTAATGGATTTATCATTCCGTTCCGCAATTTACTGAAACAGTAGACTCTTCTTTCTATGAACTGAGGCGAGAGATAGTAGTAAAATAGGAAATTGGCAGAGAACAAAAATATGAATTTTCGCACTTGTTAAAAAATTAAAACTCCACAATCATCAAATGTTTACATACAATGTTCATTCGTCAGATATGATGCGTAGTCCTACAACATATAACTCACGTCTTTTGCTTGAGGATAATAGTAATTTACAAAAAGTAATACCCGTACCTTGAAATGGTTTGAGGAGA
This sequence comes from Clitarchus hookeri, assembly GCA_002778355.1. NCBI lineage: Eukaryota > Metazoa > Arthropoda > Insecta > Phasmatodea > Phasmatidae > Clitarchus > Clitarchus hookeri. The sequence goes on from NQII01000494.1 coordinate 634,127, forward strand.
TAAAGAAATTAACATATTTAATGTCATCACAACAGTTTTCAGCCTACTTTCCGAAGGAAAGAAAGATTAATGAGTCACTGTCTGTGTATGTGCATGCATGTGTGTTTTTGTGTCTGTGTAGTTCTGCGTGTGTTCCCCACCCCCTAGAAATTTAGAACGCGTCAACCGAATTTCATTAAACTCGGTATTAATATATAGTACTTAGTAAGGAAATCCGACTTTCATAGTTTTCGACCACGTCAGATACTTACTTCCAAAATGGAGACCATATTAAATTTTAAAGTGCTATTTAATATTTCGGGTCTATTCAAACGATTGAAACCAAATTTCGTACATATATTGTGGAACATGTATGCATTAAATTTATAAATGTATATCGCGGTTAGTCCGCCATTTTGGAAGATAGCACTTCATGAAAATATATACACAGCTTTAAAGTTTATCTCGAAAACTACTCAACTGATTCTTGCCAAAATCCAATGCATTATAAATAAAACTATGGTAGGCCATGTAAACGTATGTAACTAAAATTGGTTATCAACTTATTTAAAAATGTCGGCAATACAAATATTTTACGTTTAATTGGTATATTTACCATACTGTTGAGCCACTTTTCACCAAATTTTGTAAGCTGAAAGTATATATTGCGAGCATCATACAAGCCAACAAATAGCCACTTTGGTGCGCCATTTTATAATATAGCGCCACATAATAAAATTAGGTTTTTGTCATTTCGGGAAAATTCGACCGATTCCTACCAAATTTGGCAAATAAGGAGTACTGCGGTGCGTAGTGTAAAACTGGTATGTTTTACAAGGGACATACACTAATTTTTTAATTGGCTGCCATATAGTTATTATCAATGAATATTCCATATCGTCGAAATCATGTTATAAATTCAAAATTATCTTTGTGGCAGTATCTATCACAACCATTAAATGTGCCTACAAGTATGCCCTTTTGTCCATCATTTTGTAAGAGAGTGTCACATGAAAAGATAACACATTTTCATATCTTCAAAAAATACTAACATATGTCGACCATTTCTAGCAAACAAATACCACTACGACATACCACGTAAGATTTTATGTGTTGAGTGCGTCGGAAACTCATTTGAAAAATGGCCGCGATATAACTTTTTTAGCTGAGTATGCTATATCTCAGAAACTACGAAACTAATTTCAACTTAACTTTGAATGATGGTAGAGTCTTTATTACTACCATCAAATGATTTTATACAGAGCCTCATTTCTCCACCATTTCACAAGATAGCCTCGCATAAGATTCTGTCATATCTAGAAAAACGTTCAACTAATTCCCACCATATTTGACGAATGAGCTGTACTATGTTAGGCTATATAAATTTATATGTTTTAATTGGAATATACACTTATTTTCAGAATGACAGTTACATAAACATTTTAGCCTAGTACGCAATATCTACGAACCTAGGTAACCTATTATAACTTAAATTTGTATACTGGGGGTATCTATGACGGTCATCGAATGTGCTAATACATAAATTTTTTGTTAGTCGTATACGTAGATCGTCAAATGAAAAATAGGGAGCTTTTCTACCATCTTTCAAGGACCAATGAACCGATTTTTACCCTATTTTACACGCATGTAGTGCTACAGTATGGCATGTAAACTTACATGATTTATGTGCGGCAGTATTTTTTATTAAATGGCTTTAACATAAAAAAGGTAAAATTTTCGATTTATTAAACAATTAAATAATATTCAAAAAAATTTTGCATGCCTTTGGCATGCAAAATGCCTGTGTGCATCAATTACGCATTTAGAGACCATGTATTGCCAGATGTTTTGAAAAATAGTGCCCCGTGAGGAAATGGAACATTGCATCATTTTTCTGAAACCATGCAACTAATTTACACCAAATATCGCACACCAGTATTACTACAAAAGGCAATGTAATCATACATGATTTAGGTTGGCCAGACACTGATATTTAAATTGGTGGTCATATGAATGATTGTTATAAATTTGTCATTTGACATTTAACAATGCAAACAAATTCAACCAAACTTTTTTTGATAACAGTATCTATTTGTGGCATCATATACAGAACATATCTACGCCTTTCTGTTTGATAACGCCAAATAAGAAAATGAAGTTTTCATACTATAACTCGGCAACAAATCAACCGATTTCCACCAAATTCTTCACACAAGTACTGTTGCAGTAGTTAATGTAAACTTATAGGTTTTAGAGGTCTATGGCACTTATTTTTAAAATGACGCCCCTATAAACATTTCAGTTTAGTAAACGCTATCTTCGAAGACATTATATTGATTGCATTTGGTGTTGACGCTCCGAATGGTACCTCCGCAATGCTAACTTCAAGTCCAAGGTAAGGCACGTGTGTATTTATAATCGTCTAATGGTCTCTAATTATATATTCGTCAAAAATACGTCAAAACCTACCTACTATATCAGATTTTTAGAACTCCTTTAAAATTATTTTCACGCAATGACAGCTTACACAAAACATGGTAAAACATTATCGGCGAAGAGGAATAGTGGACGAAACCCAAAGTTAACTGACAGAGACCGACAAACATTAAAAATAATTGTGGCCAGACAACATAAAACTACCGCGACAAAAGTGATAGCAGAACTCAACACTCACTTGAGTAAAACTGTTTCGACAAAAACAGTACTGCGGGAGATCCACAAAGCTAACATTCATGGAAGGACTGCAATTGCAAAACTCTTTATAACGGAAGCCAACGCTAAGCTGCGAAAGAAGTGGTGCCACGATCATAAAACCTGGACACTTGATGATTGGAAGAATGTGGTATGGTCCGATGAATCATAGTTTACATTGTTTCCTACAAACGGCCGGGTTTATGTATGGAGCACCCCAAAAGAAGCCTACGATCCGGACTGCCTGCTTCCTACAGTCAAGCATGGGGGAGGTTCCGTTATGATTTGGGAGGCTATATCGTAGTATTCAGCTGGTTCTATCATTCACATCACTGGCCGGATTACTGCGAATGAATATCTCGACATCCTCAATGATGAAGTTCTTACTATGACTAGCATATTGCTGCCAAACAGTGCCATATTCCAAGATGATAATGCGCCCATACACACAGCCAAACATATTCAGTCTTGGTTTGAGGAGCATCAGAATATCATCAAACATCTTCCCTGGCCAGACCTCAATATAATTGAATCATTATGGGGAGTTTTAGAGCAGAGAGTGAGGTGTAGATTTCCATCTCCAACATAATTGAAGCAATTGGTGGATGTTTTGGTATAAGAATGGGAAAACATTCCGTTGGAAACTATTCAGACACTCTACGAATCTATTCCGCGAAGAATTGCAGCTGTTCTAAAAGAAAATGGTTGCCCAACACCTTATTAATAAATAAATATTGTGTATAACTCAGGTGTTCATATTATTTTGTCCATCCCCTGTATGTGAGTAAAAGTTTGAGAAAAGTTGGCTATGAGTCAGTAATCACTCCTGCGCCCCAGTGAACCAGGGAAGTCATTTAATGGCTACGGAGAGTGCTGTATGTAGTATTATTTGGTTAATGTTATGACCATTTGTTTTGGTTAATATCTCTCATTTTTCGCAGAAATTTGGGAATTTGTATTGGAGACGTATATATTAAGTTAGCTATTTATGTATATGAGAGTTACTGGAATCCTTATATTTGTAATCTATCTACTATAATCAAAGAAATTTGTAGCAGTGCAAATTCTGTTAATCATTTTATGTTTCAAGTATTGGCGTACTGCGACTCCTTTGCAGAGCCTATAAGTACACTTATGTAAATACAGGATCTTCCTAGACAACATATTAGTGAAGAAGGGAAAGGACGCATTCTGTGTCTTAAATAAACTGCTCAAATAAAGTTATACATCAGAGATTTACTGTACCAAAAATACCGTAACATATCATTTCCCCTTTATTGCAAATGCATGTGTTACAAAACAACACAAATATTACAAAAAGTTTCATTTTGTATCATAACAATAAACAACATTCACTAGCTTCTTTGAGACACATCAATATTATTTTCTCTTTTATTGCCACTCCCCACGTGGATCAAAACCTTGGATGACCTCCTCGAAAACTCACAAGATCCTTGACGTGCCGATACGTACTGAGAATGAGGTTATCCAGTCGCTCTTGAGGCAAGTTGTCACATTCTGTTTGCGCGGCCAAAATAAGCTCCTTTGTGTTATTGATGACGTGCTTGAATGGAAGTTTTCAGAAGGTCTAAGGCATGCTCTATGCAGTTCATGCCTGGAATTGCTGCTAACCAATTCATTATTTGAATACCAGCTTACTGACAGTATTGATCAACGTCTCTTGTACGGTGTGCGTGGGCATTATCATCGGACAGGAGAAACGTTTCACCAAATGCCTGTCGGTAAGGGAGCACAACAGTCTGAAGGACATCTGTGATCTATCGCCGAGTTGTCATTGTACGAACTAAAGGCGTTCGACGTCCAAGTATGATACCTGCCCAGACCAGGATTCCTCCACCTCAGTATGCATGGACTTCTTGCACAGCATGACGCCTTGCCTGTGCACTTCGTCTTCTCCACACCCTCAACCTTCTGGAATCAGGCTTAAAACAAATCCTCGTCTCATCAGTGAACAGGTTACGGGATCATTCTTCAGCTGTCCACTCTTGATGATCCCGTGCCCATTGCAAGCAGGTCTGCATATGTTGTGTGTTGCGATAAGGGCGTCTCACGGGTCTCCTAGCACGTAGGCCTCCATCTCGAAGATGACTTCGCACGGTCTGATCAGAGAGCTCTACACCCGAGTCTGTTCGGAGACGTTCTCGTATCTCCTACTGTTGAGGTATTGTTCCGGGATACATTAATTGCCACATAGCGTTCCTGAGCAGGTTTTGTGACCCTCGGACGACCAGATCGTGGTCGATCATTAACATTACCTGTCTCTATGTGTCTCCTCCAGATCCTAGACACATCACTCTGTGACACACCAAAATTTTTAGAAATCGTACATTGTACAACACCACTTTGTACGAGAGAAACGATCCTAACACATTGAAACTTTTATTGTGTGCTGTGGGATAATCCGATCACTTCTGCAGTCAACCCGTTACTAAAAGTCCCCCCCTCCCCGCAAATCGCTGAATGAAAACAGGCTGACATTCGTCTGTGACAGAGACAGCGCACTAAAAGTGAACTACAGTCAAATGAGAAACATACATTCCGACAAAAATGCTAGAAAATTGTTTAAACATTATTCTAGAAATGAATTCAGAGTAATAACGCTGGAACATTCATGACTTTCCGTTTCATGCAAAACTTTTTTTAAGCAGTTTACATAGAAAACTCTGTAAACATTAATATAATATTTTCACGCCTTTAAGCCCTTATATTACAGATCCACAAAGCGTTCTCAGTTTAGAGAAACCGCGGAAACCGGTGTTGGCTCAGGTTAGACTGTTGAGCAGATTCACCTACACCTCTTTGCAGCACTCGCTCGTTTATATGGAAGTACACGATTTTCGAAGACCTCAGAAAATTTTAAGTTGAATATTGCTGCAGTTTTACTCGCCATTCTTCTCGACCACTACCATCTCCATCACTGATAGGATGTTGGCATATTTCATTGATACATCAGTCGCAATTGTAGCTTCTTATTTTACGAGCGTGATAGCGATATGTCTGGGCAGGGAGTTCGTTTCCCCGCAAAACTTGCTATCTTTCTACCGGCTATTTTGTGCTTCCCTCTCCAACATGTGCTCCTCGATATGAGCGGAGCACATTTCTCTTCATACCTTCTTTCATGGCTGTTTCTCTCCCATTTGCAGGGAGAATTTCTACTCCGGGATTTTTTATTTACTTTTACTTTTTCTATAGTAGTTAATCTGAATTTCTTACGAACCCTCTTCTCCCCATAAAATGCCCTGACTACTTGACAACCTCTTGTTGCTTGCACTAGGAGCGTAGTTGGACAGCGTAATTCATCTTCGAAGGCTGTGTCTCGTATACTCCCGAGGGGTTCACTTGAGATGTGTTCTATAAGTCGCGTGTGCCCTCCAGTACATATGTGATTCGAGGTATTGATATCTATTTTTACAACTTAAATCCCTGCTCTCGTGGCCTCTAACGTTTTATCAGTTTGTTAATCCAGAAGCCGTACGCTGACAGACTTTATTTCTTCTTGGAACGGAAAAGGTACCTTTCTGAGTATATATTCTCAGTTATATTTATATCCCCTATGTTAGGGAAGAAATTTTGCGGGATCTGCATTTTAGTCTTGTTGTTTTCGGCGTGAAAGGGGTGAAGGGGGGGGGGGCGTGTTAGGATGAAATAATATTTCACTCATAGAGAAGTTGCTGTGTCCTTCGTTTGTTCTGGTGGGGGAACTGTTTTCGTAACGTACCTCACTACGAGCCATCCGACGTATGCATGTCGTATATCGACGTTGTGTATCCCTTAACTTTCTATTTTTCTCCATAGTCTCACCACATGCTGTATTGTTTTATATACTATTTGGTACCAGAAACTATGAATGAATAAATCCGCTCGGTTTGTACAGAGTAGAAGTGGCGTAACGTGCCGCATTTAACGTGTTGTTTATAAACACATAACGAAGAAAATGTCCTGAGGAATTTTAGTGTTTCTCCAAACCGTTTTGAAAGGAAGTTGTACTTTTCAAAAGTCCGACACTGTTTATGTTGTTTCCACTACATATTCCTAGTTTCTGTCCGAACAATAGAGTTGTTTCAATAATNAAAGTCCGACACTGTTTATGTTGTTTCCACTACATATTCCTAGTTTCTGTCCGAACAATAGAGTTGTTTCAATAATTGCTATATTCATTGTTACTTTTGTAAGAATTGTTCGAGATGGCCTTATAAAAGCTGAAAGTAAACGGGGAAGTGACAGAAACGCCTTATGCTACAAACTGACTTAAAATAATAGTTTTAACTAAGTGCTCATTAAAACGCAATACGTGACTTTCATCTAAATGTTCACTTACATGAGAGATTCACGTTTATCGGTTTCAGTAATAACAATTCATCCCTTCGTTTATGTATGAAGGCGGTTGGTCTGTGCATCATTTGTATATATCTAATTATTCCCACTGGAACTAAGGTGCATTTTCCTTTGCATTTATGTATTCGCTATTGTATTGTAAGTTACCTTCGAGAACTGTGGGAGTAAAATTCTGTTAGATCTCATAATGTTTACTCACGCGCTAATAGAGCCATACGCATGTTTCGACATGAACATAGAAACTGGTTCAAACCAATAATATCAAGTAAAGAGAAATTCTGCAAGCAATATTTCTTAAATTATAGTCACACCAAGAACTCAGATAGTCATCTTAAATGAAACGATTTAAAGTGTATCTTTCTAGTTAATTTTTACCATCAGCCTGTTTCTTCGTAAAAGACGGCGTACGGCATTAGCGGTGATTGCCAAACGGAACCTGCATTTGTAGCTGCGCTGCAACTTTATCGAAAGCCTTTAACTGTAAAGCGGTAATGCAAACCACGTAGAGGGTATTCAAAATTATTTTCATCTAGTTGAATATCGACGCATTCGCTTCTCTACGCGTGCGTTGTTGCTGTAACGGACGTTATCGATAAGCCTGCCATACATTTGATTGTTTAACTTGTGAAATTACTCGAGCTTACTTGTGTTTACACATCGAAAAAAATCTAATATTTTTACGTGCGTCAAAAGTGTATCCAGAAAAAAAGTACTTATTTGGGTGAAAAATCTTTTAAAGCGTTAACTTACGACCCCAAAACCATATTTTCTTTTTACCGTTAATTTACACAACATTAATGTTTAAGGTTTCTACAATTTTTTTATACAGTGAATTACACTATAGCATTTCGAATTTAATGTTGCCTATACCCGTCACTAGATGACCTGTTACAAAGGGAAAGCTCGTATGAAACACGCTTCACGGCTGACGTCAAAGAGCCGGCAGATGAGTTGACACATGAGCTGTGACGTCACGATGGGACCAGGAGCGAGCAGCGCATGTGTTGGTGGGCGTCATTTATTTATTCCATCTAAATACCTTTAAAACTTTTTTTTAAAAATCGTAGTACTTCGTAAGCGCAATAATAATAAAACATATATTGAAAAATTATATCGCGGAAACATGTGCATATTCCCTAAAGTTTTTTGAAATTATTTTCTGGAAAATTTCTTGCCAGCGAAATGACACATTTTGCCGTAGATTTGTGCCTCGCATACCGAGAAGAATGCTGGAAAAGATGTAGGTGGAATTGTATCGCACGCGCCAGGGATTTCTTCAGTGTAAAGCTACATCAATTCCGTTAGCGGTCACCGCTCGTAAGAAGTGCCCGAACCTCGAGAAACTATATAGTATTTCTGCCGTGGCCTTTTCTTAGTACTCGATGTTGCTGTGTTTCTTCTTCGCAGAGTGCCGACCTCCTAGGCGTGGTGTCGACAGAGGTTATCCGCAACCACTTCCTGCTTGGTTAGTTCTAGATTATCGCATGATATGTCGCTAATAAAGTTTGTGTTCTATACTCGCACGCACCGAAACTGTGCTGCATGAATGGAGCTATAAGTTTCGCTGGCTATTTCCTAACGAAGAATGAAGAGAAAGCCCATTTTTTACGCGTTAGCGAGACACGTAAATTTGTCATTTTAGTTGCGGCCAGCGTATATGAGCTTTATTTGCTATGTCACTGAGATTGTTTTTCGAATGCATGCAATATTGAGTGGGATGCAAGTTCGTCGTCTAGGACAGCAAAAGGATGAATGTGTTCTAAGCGTGATTGCTAATTGTTATTACAGGATTCAGTTATTCAATTTTGGAATTTTCTCAGTCCGTAAACTTGTTTATTTTACCAGTGGTCCTTATATGAAGTTATCATGATAGTGACTGAGATAGAATCGGTGGCGACCATTGCTTAAGAACGTCAATTACAAAACTCTATTTTCTTCAATTATACCCAATTCCGGCAATAACAGAAGATTTTTTCATTTAACGGAAAATCATGTATTGACAACGTTCAATAATAAAAATAATACATTAATCCAAAATAATTTAAAAAAACAATATTTCAAAAACATTGTATTACATCATAATATTTATAAGGATTGTTTGAAATGGTAAACCCCAAATATGTAATGACACGATGAGAATATTTTAAGTTAATTTATTTGTGAGAAGATTGCAAACAAGAAATTTATAAATTTTTTTTACTAAATAAGCGCTGTCAGCGTTTAGATACGCTNATTTGTGAGAAGATTGCAAACAAGAAATTTATAAATTTTTTTTACTAAATAAGCGCTGTCAGCGTTTAGATACGCTTCAATCAACATTAAAAATAACAAGAAGTGAGTGATAAATCTAATGAGACTACTTTCCTAACGCAAAGTGCAATTTAATTTTTAAATAAGATCTTAAAAGCTGAGTTGGTAGGATGGACATGACTTATTTTTGAAAGCAATAACATTAGAAACCAAACCAGAAACTTATGAAACAGTAGGAAGATAATTACAAATACATACGTGTCTTACCCGGGACTTAAACCCAAAAAACCTCGTACAATAAGTTAGAGTACAATCCACTATATTACGGAGGTCGAATTCCGAGCATCAACTTCGGATTAAACCTGTCTAATGTTTCGAACGATATGTTTTACTAACCTTAAATATTTACAGGGGGCCGTATTTTGAAAATAAGTGAATGAGCCACTTAAAACATATAAGTTTAGATAGTCTGCCATAGTTCTACTTGTGTAAAGAATTTGGTGAATATAGGTTGTTTGGTCCCTGATATGAGGCATACTAATTTTATGCTATCGTACAACATTTCGAAAAAAAAAAGAGGCTCTATATACAATGCTTGGAATATATAATGTTTACATAAAAATTTTGGTTGAATTTGGTAAAATTGTTTAATATATGTGATAAACTTGCTGAAATCATTTATGAAGCTGCCATTTTAAACATAGTTGTCTAGCCCATTAAGATAATGGAATTATACGTGGCCTTCTGTAGCATTTATGGAGTTCACAATTTGGTATGAAATAGTCGAAATGTTCCAGTGTAATATTTGGTGGGAATCGATTGATTAGTCCCCTAGATATGGCATAAAACCTCCATAATTTTCGTATGGTGATGTTCATAAATGGAATACCAAACAGTAATGTAGTAGCACATTCGATGATTTTACACTGCCAATATACAAAGTTAAGTTAAAATAGATAACATAATTTCGTATATATACCAANGCACATTCGATGATTTTACACTGCCAATATACAAAGTTAAGTTAAAATAGATAACATAATTTCGTATATATACCAAACAAAACTAAAATAATTTTGAAAATAAGTGAGTCATACTTAAAAATACATTATTAATATGGCATTCCACAGTACATCATCTTCGTCAAATTTTTTAAGAATGGGTTGATTGTTTCCCGCGATAANTTAAGAATAGGTTGATTGTTTCCCGCGATAAGAGATAAAAATTTCATTTTCATTGGAGAGGCTACATTAGAAAATGGCAGAGAAATGAGGATCTGCATTGATAAATTATACATATCTAACAGGTATAGCCAGCATACAAAGTTATGTTGGAATTTGTTTCCTTAATAAAATAAAATATACTGAGCTAAAATATTTATATAGATACCATTTCGAAAATAAATGCCTCAGCCATATAAAACAAACCAATTTACACCACTTGCTGCAGTACTACTTGTTTGCCAGATTTGTAGTAATTTGTAAATTTTTTCCCAAGAAATACACTGAAATGCCAAAAAAACTGATACACCTGCCTAATATCATGTATGGCCCCCGCGAGCACGCAGAAGATCCGCAAGACGACGTGGCATGGACTCGACTAATGTCTGAAGGTATGCAGGAGGCAATTCACACCATGAACCCTGCAGGACTGTCTACAAATCCATAGGAGTGCGAGGCGGAGGAGATCTCTTCTAAACAGCACGTTGCAAGGCTTCCCAGATATGATAAATAATGTTCATGTCTGGTGATTTGGGTGGCCAATGGAAGTGTCTAACGTCAGAAGAGTATTCCTGGAGCCAGTCGGTAGCAACTCTCGATGTGTGGGGTATCGCATTGTCCTGCTGGAGTTTTCCACGTCCATCGGAATGCACAATGGTCATAAATGGGTGCAGGTGATCGGACGGGATGCTTACATATATGTCACCTGTCAGAAGCGTATCTAGTCGTATCAGGCGTCCCATTTCACGCTAACTGCACTTCGCCCCATACCATGACAGAGCCTCCACCAGCTTGAACAGTCCCCTGTTGACATGTAGGGTCCATAGATTCATGAGGATGTCTCCATACCCGTACACATCCATCCGCTCGATACAATTGGAAACGAGACTCCTCAAACCAGGTAACGTGTTTTCAGTCATCAACAGTCAAATGGTGGTGTTGGCGGGCCCGAGCACGCAGAAGTGTCGCAAGACGACGTGGAATGGACTTGACTAATGTCCGAAGGTATGCAGGATGCTATTTACACCATGGATCATGCACGGAAGTCCACAAATTCAATCTGCGCCAATTTGAGAAAGGGTTGCACGTTTGTCACGTTAAATGATTCTCGTCAGTCGTCGTTTGGCCCGTTTGTTCACGATATTTTTCCGGCCGCAGCGATGTCGAAGATCTGATGTTTTACCGGATTCCCGATATTCACGGTACACTCGTGAAATGGTCGTACGCGAAAATACAAATGTTATCGCTACCTCGGAGATGCTATGTCCCATCTCTCGTGCGGCGACTATAACACCACGTTCAAACTCACTTAAACCTTGATAACCTGCCATTGTAGCAGCAGTAACCGATGTAGCAACTTTGCCAGACACTTGTTGTCTTATATAGGCGCTGCCGACCGCATCGCGTTTCTGTGATTGGTTCCATACCTCTGTTATTTGCATACGCACGCCTATACCAGATTTTTTGGCTCTGCAGTGTAACATAAAAACTTTATTTATTTGCATGCAGCTATCTGACAAAACGGAAGACAAAAGATGCTGCATGTAGATTCAGTAGATACCTGTAATATATCTTGCCAACATAGAGATTTAAGTTGGAATTGATTTCATGGTTTCGACGATTAACATGTTAAGCTAAAATTTGCTATTTTGCCACCATTTTAAAAATGAGTGGCTGACATCCATAAAACATACCACTTAACATTATCTGCCTCAGTACTACTTGTTTGCTTTATTTGATAGATATGATCCATTTTTTTCTGAGAATGGACATAAAAAACTTTTTTTATTTGCATGGGCCTAACGTAAAAAATGGTTGGCAATATATGTTCCATGTAGGCACAGTTGATATTTGTAATATCTACCTCCCGGTATATAAAGATAAGTTGGAAATTATTTCATTTTTTCGACGATATAGCATTTAAAGCTAATATAGCTAGATGTCCGCAATTTTGAAAACAAGTGTCTGACGTACTAAAAACTTGAAATTTTGAATCATCTACTGCAGTACTACTTGGTAACCCAATTTGACAGGAATTAGGAAATTATTTCCTGAGATATGACATGAAAAGTTTATTTATTCGTATAGTACTATCTTACAAAATTACGAAAAAATATTCTCTGTGTAGATACAGTTGATAGTTGTCATACATATCTTGCCGACATACAAAATTTATTGGAATTCATTACATGGTTTCGACGATATAAAGTTCTAAGCTAAAATAACTATATGGACGCCAATTTGAAAACAAGTATCTCAAATGCTTAAAACATATCACTTATCATCCTATGCATCTGAACTACTTGTTTACCAAATTTGGTAGGAATCGGTGACTCCTTTCCCGAGATATGACTTAATAACTTTATGTATTCTTATGGTGTTATCTAACAAAATGACCAAAAAAAGTTGTTATGTGTTGGTATATATGATGCTTGAAATAGATACTCTCAGTATAAAAAACATGGTCGAAATTGGTTACATGGCACTGCAGATATATTGAATAAACCTAAAATATTCATTTGGCCACCATTTTAAAAATAAGTACTAATAAAGTTTAATCATTTACGTTTAATAGGCCTATTATATTATATTATACATGTCAAATTGGGTGAAAACTGCTTTAATAGTTTTCGAGATATAATGTAAAATACTTATTAATTAATTTTCTGCGATTTTACAAAATGTCTGCAAAACCACATTATACATCTCAAAATGTTATGTTTATATAATACTCTACCAGCATAATTTTTTTTTTGTAAACCGGTTGAACGGTCCCCGAGATATGAAATATCAACCAAAATTTTAAAATGGCTGCCATTTTGAAAGTAAGCGCCAAAGTGGTCAAAAAACTTTAAAATCCAGGTGTCCTTACTATGTTTTATATGTACACCAAGTTTGGTGAAATTCGGTTTGCATGTTCAAAAATTAAAAAGATGGGGGACACTTACAGGCAGAGACACATATGCACATATAAATACACAGACGAACAGACAGGACAGTGATATTTTCTTCTGTAAGTAGACCAAAAAAGAAGACTGTCAGCATGAGCGGAAGTAGGAATAATGTAATAATTTTCTATCATCTTCTTAAACTTATTACTTTTTCCAAATAATATTTAACGCCTCATTTAAATTTCACTTTTCTTGGAATGATTCAGACGAGCACTAGTGTTCTGGGAATTAGCAGGCAGCAGACGACGCAGCAGTCAAAATACCTCGCCACCCGTGTTGTGTTGCCAGTTCTGCAGCCGGCAAAAGTAGGTCATAACTCTGGCCTCGGCTCACCAATGTCTTCGATCGTTTTCTGCTAAAGGCGAGCTAGTCACACGCGAGTTATCAGCTTTCGTTGAAGCTGTGAATACCAAACGCATGATTTACTAGTGGCGACCATGGCATGTGCTTAGTTTCTGTCGAAGAATTTTGTATTTTCTGAAATTTACAATGATATAAAATACTATTTGCGTTTATTCATCTCTGCGAAAACGAATTATCAAAAATATACACTGAAGAGTAAAAAAAAACTGGTATAGCCGTGCGTATGCAAATAACAAGGGTATGGTACCAATCAGAGTAACGCGATGCGATCGGCAGACAGATCAATTACTGCTACTACAATGGCAGGTTCTCAATATTTAAGTGCGTTTTAACAGGTGTTATATTCGGCGCATGAGAGATCGGACATAGCGTCTCCGAGGTAGCGATAACATGCGACACCCCACACGTCGAGAGTTGCTACCGAGTGGCTCCAGGAATACTCTTCTGACGTTAGACACTTCCATTGGCCACCTAAATCGCCCGACATGAACATTATTGGGCATATATGGGATGCTTAGCAACCATCTATTCAGAAGAGATCTCCACCACCTTGCACTCCTATGGATATGTGGACTGCCCTGCGGGGTTCATAGTGTGAATTGCCTCCTGCATACCTTCAGACATTAGTCGAGTCCATGCCACGTCGTCTTGCGGCACTTCTGCGTGACCGCTGGGCCCTACACGATATTATACGATATTAGGCAGGTGTACCAGTTTTTTTGGCTCCTCAGTGTATAATAGTCAATAGTTATAATTACATTTTTTTTACTATAAATAAGGTGTTCCTGTTAAAATACGAGTACTTACTGTAAGCACCTACAATTAAAAATTTCATATTATCATTAATGATGTCATACATCATAATTGGGTTTTCATATATTTCTTATGTGAAACGAAATTGAGAGGAAATGATTGTTCACTAGTAGAGAAATGTATGTTTAGACGCACGAAGGTCTACAATATGATTAAGAGTTTACAGTTTGGGGTTGTGATCTGCTACAAAGGTGACTGTTCGTACAGATAATAAGTACGTTATACTTGTCGATTAAGTATCATTAAGGCTGTGTCCGAACCTAGGAAGCACCTTTGTATATAAACATACTCCACTCGGCTCGATAATTCATACATTCCAACAGGCATACTTATTTGCATCCGTTAAAGTAACTAGCCTGCTGATAAGATTCTAAACAAGAAATTTGAAGGGAAAAAAAATACAGAATCTGTGCTAGAAAGTAGGCGCATAAATTTAGAATCATCAACCCATTAGGATCTGTAGCTGAAAAGCGCGTGGCAATGAAAGAGTTGCTATTTGATAAATCACAGACATTTTTTCAAGAAAGGAATGAATAAGTTTTTGACGCAGTAAACGCAGCTATCTACATATAATGTATTCCTTAAACTCGTAAAAACTTGAGGTAAATTTTTTTTAACACTAATGATGATAATAATAAAAATTCATTTTCAAATTTTGATATAAAGTTTACACTCATCCATGCCTTAACTTGTAAAANATGTGCTTAGTTTCTGTCGAAGAATTTTGTATTTTCTGAAATTTACAATGATATAAAATACTATTTGCGTTTATTTATCTCTGCGAAAACGAATTATCAAACATATACACTGAAGAGTAAAAAAAACTGGTATAGCCGTGCGTATGCAAATAACAAGGGTATGGTACCAATCAGAGTAACGCGATGCGGTCGGCAGATANAAATATACACTGAAGAGTAAAAAAAAACTGGTATAGCCGTGCGTATGCAAATAACAAGGGTATGGTACCAATCAGAGTAACGCGATGCGATCGGCAGACAGATCAATTACTGCTACTACAATGGCAGGTTCTCAATATTTAAGTGCGTTTTAACAGGTGTTATATTCGGCGCATGAGAGATCGGACATAGCGTCTCCGAGGTAGCGATAACATGCGACACCCCACACGTCGAGAGTTGCTACCGAGTGGCTCCAGGAATACTCTTCTGACGTTAGACACTTCCATTGGCCACCTAAATCGCCAGACATGAACATTATTGGGCATATATGGGATGCTTAGCAACCATCTATTCAGAAGAGATCTCCACCACCTTGCACTCCTATGGATATGTGGACTGCCCTGCGGGGTTCATAGTGTGAATTGCCTCCTGCATACCTTCAGACATTAGTCGAGTCCATGCCACGTCGTCTTGCGGCACTTCTGCGTGACCGCTGGGCCCTACACGATATTATACGATATTAGGCAGGTGTACCAGTTTTTTTGGCTCCTCAGTGTATAATAGTCAATAGTTATAATTACATTTTTTTTACTATAAATAAGGTGTTCCTGTTAAAATACGAGTACTTACTGTAAGCACCTACAATTAAAAATTTCATATTATCATTAATGATGTCATACATCATAATTGGGTTTTCATATATTTCTTATGTGAAATGAAATTGAGAGGAAATGATTGTTCACTAGTAGAGAAATGTATGTTAGACGCACGAAGGTCTACAATATGATTAAGATTTTACAGTTTGGGGTTGTGATCTGCTACAAAGGTGACTGTTCGTACAAATAATAAGTACGTTATACTTGTCGATTAAGTATCATTAAGGCTGTGTCCGAACCTAGGAAGCACCTTTGTATATAAACATACTCCACTCGGCTCGATAATTCATACATTCCAGCAGGCATACTTATTTGCATCCGTTAAAGTAACTAGCCTGCTGATAAGATTCTAAACAAGAAATTTGAAGGGGAAAAAATACAGAATCTGTGCTAGAAAGTAGGCGCATAAATTTAGAATTATCAAATAATTAGGAGCTGTAGCTGAAAAGCGCGTGGCAATGAAAGAGTTGCTATTTGATAAATCACAGACATTTTTTCAAGAAAGGAATGAATAAGTTTTTGACGCAGTAAACGCAGCTATCTACATATAATGTATTCCTTAAACTAGTAAAAACTTGAGGTAAATTTTTTTTAACACAAATGATGATAATAATAAAAATTCATTTTCAAATTTTGATATAAAGTTTACACTCATCCATGCCTTAACTTGTAAAANAATGATGATAATAATAAAAATTCATTTTCAAATTTTGATATAAAGTTTACACTCATCCATGCCTTAACTTGTAAAAAATTGCCTGTGTTCTCTCTTCCCTACATATTCACTATAAATTCATTGCCACGCCCGGTAAATAACAAATAACGAAGAAAACAGGTTATGTTTATCTTGGCTATTCTAGATCATTAAAGATTAAATAACTTTTGGAAGTAGCTTTTTTCGAAAGTTAATGCGTCGATACTATTCTTAAGAAAAAGAAATGTCAGGAATCAAAATTTTGAACTATGTATAAATCGCTTTTCAAAATACTAGCCTATGGGCTGTAAAGGCGCGAGACTCAGAAACATTCGTTTCCCTGTGTACGTGCGTATGTCATAAAAGCCAGAAAAGGACATTGATGATCACGTATAAGGCTCAACTCTAACAGAAGTTATTTTTTTAGGCGACAATACAATTGTCGTCTCTGTAAGATCCATGATACCAATAGTGATGAACATTAGTGGTTATTGTATGGAAAGACGGAACCTCTGTGTGTTTACAGTTACACGAGTTTAACAGAGCGTTTAATATTCGACACTGAAACCTCGAACTCATAAAAGTGTNTCTGTGTGTTTACAGTTACACGAGTTTAACAGAGCGTTTAATATTCGACACTGAAACCTCGAACTCATAAAAGTGTGAATAACGTTGAAATTGAAATTATTATCAGTAATGATAACACTTACGAGCGCATGAAACCTAGACGTAACGAAAAGNGAATAACGTTGAAATTGAAATTATTATCAGTAATGATAACACTTACGAGCGCATGAAACCTAGACGTAACGAAAAGAGTTACGGTATTCTACTTCAGACTAGATAAAAAAATATAACTATTTCATCACTTAACATCTGTCCAATGCAATGACTCGGTGCTAATCGCCAAAAGTTAAGATACATCTGAAATAAAAAAAAACATATATTAAAAATTATGACTTAAGCGGTTGTCTGCCATAAAGAAACACGTCTTCTGTATTTGCAGCTTACAATATTATTTCAAATTTTTTATTGTCGCCATTTTGAAACAGGTGGCCAGCCTCTTATGTTTACTTTTTTTCCTAACATAGCTTAGTATATGACAACCATATTTAATAAGTTCATAGATCAAAGCCGGCATTTTCTTTCGGAAAAGCTTTTTTTTATGAACAAACATAATCTTTATCACGTGCACATACACGACGTTTTAATATGGTTTATACNTCGGAAAAGCTTTTTTTTATGAACAAACATAATCTTTATCACGTGCACATACACGACGTTTTAATATGGTTTATACTTACATTTGTGTGAATAACCGTTTGCCGCCAGCAACACCGTCTGCTGTGTTCTGAGTGGTCGTCGCATCACTAGTTTCAATTAAGATATAAAATATGACTATTTATTTCAATTCTTAAGGAATTCCCNCAGAAAAGCTTTTTTTTATGAACAAACATAATCTTTATCACGTGCACATACACGACGTTTTAATATGGTTTATACCTACATTTGTGAGAAAAACCGTTTGCCGCCAGCAACACCGTCTGCTGTGTGCTGAGTGGTCGTCGCATCACTAGTTTCAATTAAGATATAAAATATGACTATTTATTTCAATTCTTAAGGAATTCCCAACAACGCACACAACCTGATAAGTTCCATTGGAAACTAATACATGAGGTATCACACTTTCGTTTCTTCTGCACACGTCTTAACCCATAACTTTACGCTAAAATTTTCTATTTGAAACCACCTTTACTTCAGACTTTGCCGCTTACGCTAAATTAAAGTGCGCTGGTGTGTTTAAACGCCGTCGAATCATATAATTTCTCTGTTCGTAGTGTACAGTTGTTAACTAGAAGAACATAAATTATTTGTAAATATCTACACTGTGTCTAAATTATTTCACGCAATGTGGAATGTTTGTAGTCTGCTAGCCTACAAGTGGATAATGATAACAATTTACGTACCATATGTAACAATTTGAATTATTTGGAACATTAGGGCATCCTTGTGTGTTAACTTTGTGTTATATTTGCAAAATTATAATTTACTTTAACTAAAAGTAGTTATGTTCTCTGTGGCCCATGTTGTTTTTTAATAAACAAATACCTTTTCCTTTAAAGACTACTCTTTTTGTTGCTTGATAATATTATACGAGCGAAATATTTTTTTCATAACATTTAAGATCATCGTCATAACGAGAAGTGTTAATTCAAAAAGGAAATTTTGTTTCGATTCGTTGACCGTGTGTATTTTCTTCACTTTACTAGCATTCCCCTTACACTTAACAGTGCTAATTTTAATATGTTAGTAAGATACAAGCAGTTTCAAGTGTATAATATTTTAAAAACATAATGTCTTCTGATATTTAAAAAAGTTATTAGGAAGTCTCCGGTGCCTAAACTCTGCGAGAGGCGTAAGCCCTTTAAGCTGGCACTACACGATACCTAATTTCTACTACCTTAAGTTATACCCATGAGCACAACAGAAGGAATACACGTTTATATAGCTGAAGAGAAGAAATCACCCATCAGTTCATACCAGCAAGTTATCTAAAATGATAAAAAAAAAAAATTGAAGGCAGGCAAAACAACTTGCAGGGGGGAAGGGTTTCAAAAGCATTTAGTTTTTATATGTAGGCACTTTTTGGTGCATCCAAAAGTACAAATATTATTTCTTTCCGCTGAAGACTGCATTTGTTTAGGTTTCTAAGTATGATTACTATTAACGTATGGAAAATGATATGAGTAACGGCACCGCTTATGTATAGAAAACAAGGTACTACTGCATTCACATGTATGTACGACGGACATTTACGCCACTCATTAAAAGAGGAATTTACTTTGGGAGGAGGATAGATGTCAAATTTATATTCTTTGAAAAAAATACGTCAGCTCTAATATTACAGTTTAAAAGGTTAATTTATTTATAATCAATATACGAGTATACATATGTGGAACAAAAAATGATATAAATATCATTCATGTTCAAGGGGGATCACACATTTCTCATATTAAATAAAATAAAAGTTGTAATTTTTTTGTATTTTATTTTCATTTCGATGTGGGGGGATGAAACCTTGTATTTACATATGTATCTTTAATCAGTATAATACTCAATCTTATACTTTCGAAATTTCACAAGATTTTACGTTTATAAGTCCAAAATAAGGCAAAACTTTTACAATATTCAACTTAAGGAATTTATGTCTGCCTGTTAAAATTACTCATGCTAACAGCTCAAATCATCTACTTTAGAAACCAATTTATATGATTAACAAACAACCACAGCTAGTCGGATTCCACTGTGCTGTTACTTACGTATTATTGCTCATAGAAAAAGTGATTATGGAAATAAACATTTTCTAGCAATAACATAAGTTATAAGTATCAATAATGCATCACATATAAAATTTAATTGCATGATGGATACTTGATCTCTTATCCCTAACCTCATGTGACACAGACCCGTGCACCATCCCACTGAGCTACGCACTCACAGCTTACATATTTACCGTGCGGTTTTATAACAATACCTATCTCCACAGTTATAGCGTATGCTATTAAGTACTGTTAATTGTTTTATAATGACCGTGTCCGTAATTCGCAACGTTTCCCGTTACTAATGCGTACATCAACTTTTATTTCGTACATGCATAGGTTTTACAGAACCCGTAATTTTTGGCAAACTGACATAAACGGCATGAGGTAATAGTAGAGTGATTTATTATGTTTTGGCACATCGGGACCTAGGACCGGATATCGGAGCTGTTCATGCTGTGTCATTGGGGTCCTCCGGCGGCCATCTTGTGCGCCATGCTGTATGTTGGTGATCTTTGACATTTGGCCCCGGTAACCGTTGACCTTGAAAACCCTCCAAAAAATTAAAAAATATACCAAAATTTTTATAAAAATTATATTTTAAAAATTAATAAAGTATATTCATAAAATTACTAAAATTATTTTAAAAATATCAAAAATGTATTATTAAAAAATGTATTTAGATAACTTTACATTATCGGAGGTCTCCACAGCACCACGCCTACCAACCCTTCCACTCCCCTCACCCACACCACCACTGACTTATTGCCGTACCCCCTCCGCACCCCTCCAATGTTTCTATTTGGGTAATAACTCAACTTCGTGTTCGAAACGCTCCTCTTCAACCCATTTGTTTATACATTGCTGAGGCCACCATCTTGGATTTCATATTTTTACTTTTAAATCACCTAGGTAGAGCCAGTGTATTAACAATCGATATATCCGCCAGACGAGCTGCCAATTTAGCCACTAGGTGGCAGCCATATTTGTTTATGTTTTTAAAATATAGGTGGTGGTGTCAGTACCCACCATGTTAGATTCTATTTTCAACAAATAGGTAGCGTGATTTTCCCGATTTTATTGCCAGGCGAGCTTTCGGTTCCCGCTCATTCTGATGACTTAGCCGCAAAGTGAGCTGTCGGCACTCATATTTATAGTCATAGGAAAATCTGTAATTTTTCATTCTATTTAGAAATTATTTTTCCAATCATTTATCCTTAATGCAAAATCCACAAAATCTATATTTTTAAATTAAAAATTGTAATTAAGACGAAAAAAAGTTTTCGTTTCAATGCTAACTAAATTACCATTGAAAATTAGTATTTATTCTGTTAGCCCTCACCCAACCACTTTAGTCCGACCAATTATTCACCATCGCTTAATCCCGTTTCACTACCGTTCTCGTTTTATAGATCGTCCGCCAAAGCGTGCTGGTGTGGGGAAAGTATTTAGTGAACATAATGACGACCCTTGACACAATTTCTCGTCAATAGTATTCACTCTTTATGAATTACGAGAACTAAAACATAGTTGGTGTTTCCCATAATGCTAGTTCACCATGCGGATTTATACTTCAATACGAATTCCAGCAAAGACACGCACATATAAAGCTCTCATTCACCAGCCTTCAACCCTGTCCAGATATATAGCAACAGACTTCACAGGTGCGAAAAAAATAGAGCATATTGCAGCCAGTGCATTACGGGAGTCAAGAGATTTTAGAGTTCAGTTATTCCCCTTCGAATGTAAAAAAAATAACAAGATATACACAATTTGTGTAACTAAATTCTAGCTCGAACACCACCTTTTTTTTCGTATAAAAAAATCAAATGAGAATTTTTTATTGATTCCGATGAAACCAAAGATTCTTTGTAATGTTGTGAAACTAAAAAATAAGAACAAAATAGTATTTTATCTATTTGCATATACTTCAAACACCCACATCCAAAGAGCGAGCCTGATAGATATATTACAAAACTATGAAGNCGTATAAAAAAATCAAATGAGAATTTTTTATTGATTCCGATGAAACCAAAGATTCTTTGTAATGTTGTGAAACTAAAAAATAAGAACAAAAGAGAATTTTATCTATTTGCATATACTTCAAACACCCACATCCAAAGAGCGAGCCTGATAGATATATTACAAAACTATGAANATTTTATCTATTTGCATATACTTCAAACACCCACATCCAAAGAGCGAGCCTGATAGATATATTACAAAACTATGAAGACATAAACGTAATTAAAGAAGTGGATTCGAGTTCCATTGCAGAAGTAAACAAGAGACACATGAAAGCTTAATATGAGCTCGCGGACACGGCCATCCACGCTGCACCAGATGTTGCATTGGATTTGACCCTAGCGCACTGACCGTCGGAGAGCTGGGTATTGTTATATTCTAGAGGAGGGGGGAGGATGCTTGCCACTCCAGCGGATTTTTTTATTTCTCACACGCACCAACATTAGTTCATAGGATAATAAACACAGATATCTGCACGCACAAGTCAACACCAGCAGAAATCCATGTTTAAGGGGACCCGGGTTCGATACTCGACACGTTCGACACGAATTTATATTTTAAAAATTACTAAAGGCGAATGCCGAGATGGTTTCTTGGCCGAGTCCTTACGGGTTCCCATTTGCCCTAGCAACTCGCTCCGTCCCAAAATAGTATAACACTTACTGTTATTATTATTTAAGCTTTCATATTACCTAGAAAATGTAAACTCACGCTACTATTTCACGAGAATCTAATACAGCCACGAATAAAAAATATTTATATGTGTTCATTTTAAGAGGAATGGTGTTCCGCCATTTTCTCTCACATCAAATCTGCAGCATCAGGCTTTCAGAATGACGAGCCATCCACGTTTCGATGATGATAAACATAAAAATATCGGAAAATGTAATGGAGGCAAATTTGTACGTATCAACTTAAAAAAATAATCATTATATTGCGCAGGAATATTTATTTGGTATCAGAAACTCCTTGCATTTTTCAGGCATACCGAGATACCATAGTGCATTTTACTAGTATTTAAAGCTACCATTCGCACACGATTCGTTGTTGGCCAGTCTGATAACTCTAGGAATTTATACCTAATCGGATCATTATTACTCTCTTCGTAATCCAATGCACGAGTCCATTCGTCCGCTGATGCATATACTTAGAAATATTACCATGCCAACGTAAACAGTGGTCAATTAATGATAAACTGTCTGGGCGGAGGGGGGTTGGGGAAATCTAACAGAATATTCGACCCGCTCACATCTGAAAATACGAGTATAAACCTCCTTTCATGAATTACATATTTAACCCTCGTTGCAACGGGAAAACTAAGACATTTTTGCAACGATTTTATATATATGCACACAAGCAAATGAAAAAAAATCAAGGTAAGAGAAAACAGGCCATCTATTACAAAAATAGGGAAAAACTTTCCCAGTAACGAACTTAAGATAATACTCTTCTTGCCCCGAACAGTGCTACATAATTATATTTCTGAATCGAAGCGATATTCTGAGGTGAAAAATCCGCTAATATTTTAATCTTTATTAATCTTAAACCTTCAGAGGAAACGTCTATGTTTAGACACCAAGAACTTGGCCATAGAAAATACATAAATATAAATTGTCTATTCACCTAACGTAATTTTTCTTTGCATAACAGAGTACGCGTTATAACATCAGAGCTAAATATAGATTCTAAAATAGTCCCGAGATCATTATGAACCAGTTCAGATACAAACGCACATTGGCATGTTCCAGGTATGCCAGTGTATCACATATACATACGATCGATAGATTTTCGAAAGGTCAGAAGCGAGAGCTAGGTCACCTATTATCGGTGTTCATTTTTGCGACAAACCTCGTGCACATCCATGATGCCCAGAAAGAGTTCTTATGCTTGGTAACAAACTTGTGCCTCTGACATCCCCACGTGTTGACACTAAGACACAAAATCTCGTATAATGCAAGTAAATAAGCAGTATATTCACAAAAAATTTTTAAAAATACTTATGTTTACGCACGTAAGGTNATTTTAAAAATACTTATGTTTACGCACGTAAGGTTTCTACTTATGAAATATTAAAAAAGTATCAGGTTGCAGGAGTGATTATTCAGGTCAGAAGGCGAAATTTTAAAGATTTAGAAACATCANGACATCCCCACGTGTTGACACTAAGACACAAAATCTCGTATAATGCAAGTAAATAAGCAGTATATTCACAAAAAATTTTTAAAAATACTTATGTTTACGCACGTAAGGTTTCTACTTATGCAATATTAAAAAAGTATCAGGTTGCAGGAGTGATTATTCAGGTCAGAAGGCGAAATTTTAAAGATTTAGAAACATCANAATATTAAAAAAGTATCAGGTTGCAGGAGTGATTATTCAGGTCAGAAGGCGAAATTTTAAAGATTTAGAAACATCAGTTCAGGCTCCCCATCGAAAACAGCACCCCAGGCCCATTTAGCAATTATGACCTCTTCCACGATGTCGCATAAGAAAGGGACCGCAGCAACGCGGCGGCTAGAGCTCTCGTTTCCCATCACGAGCGAGTACACACACAGCATCCTTTATTTTGTATACGCGTTTTCGCACAGGAGGTCCACCTCAACACCAGCCCATTCTTCACTAGGCCTCTTCGCCCCACACGACGAGGCAGTTTAGATTACCGGCAGAGTCTCTCCCAGATCTTCACCCTTTCATTCCTGAAAAACATTCTTCATTACTAAAAACATCCCTCAAAAACATTCCTCATCCATAAGATATTTCTCAAAAAAATTCCTTATTCCTCAAAAATATTCTTCATTACAAAAAATAGTCATCAAAAACATTCCTTATTCCTCAAAAATATTCCTTCTTTAGTTAATTTGTTTGTCAAACCAAATTCAGACGACTTAAACAGCCCGATAGAGGCATAATACTTCAGATTGAACCACATCCCCCCTAGTGCACTTTATCACACAATTTTTATATAAATAGACCCTCGCATTTCATAGTATACACATCTGAAATAATTAGCTTCTCAGAAAAGCAATAGGGTAAGGCTCAATAAAATATAAAGAGTACAAATAAGATCACATCAATTTTTTATACTTATTTTCCATACATTCAATTTTTGCAGTTCTCTGATTTTTGCAGATGATGGATAGTACACAATGGTTTTACTGGATGTAACCTCCTTCTTTAAGTTGATTGATTATTGAAGATATCTCCTTAATGTGCAAGCCAATAAAGTGTGTAAGTCTATCAAAAAACTCATCCTAGTCTTCAGGAAATATGTAGTTGGCGTTCTTGTCTTATTCTGCATTATTTACAACACTTTTTTGAGTAAAGCCGATGGGAAGAAGTGAGGACGTAGAAAAAATTGCTTCTGTTTTCACCATCAACACAGTTATCATTATCGTATCCATGGCCCTTCCCTTTTTGTGCAGAGCCATTACCCACTTATTCGTCAGTACAAACATCAGCGAGTATTCTTTGCTTTGAAGGATGAGCATCGTTGGCAACATTAGTCTTCACAGCTACCAGCACTAAATTATTTTTTCGAAGTTCGTTAAGTTTACGTGCCAGTTCAGAAAAAGTATATTTCATATGATCCGATTGTATGGTAAACGGTTCGTTGCTAGTATTGAACATAGTTCCCTCGCTTTCTGTGAACATAATATGCAGCGTATTTTTAACCGGAGGAAGCGAAATCGTCACATGCCGTTTCTCGGTAGGAGAAGCGACACTGTATTTACAGACCTTGGCATAGCTATTCAAGTTATCACCTAGTGCAAACTACCTAGGACAGTTTTTGCAGCTAAAAATAACGCGAAATGGGTTCTTCGGACAGTCACTCTTCTCATGCGCCGCGCTTTTTGTTCGAACAAACATACGTTGTCACGGTGTCAACACTGTCGGCGATTCAACTTTGATAGGACAAGCAAGATAGATAAAAATTCCTTTAGAACACTTAATTAAATAACGCCGTCTACAGCAGACCAATCACGACAGAGAGAGAGGCAGAATTACTCAACACGTCACTTTGTTACCATGACCACGTATCGATAAGTGCTCATATACTAGGGCCTTCTGAGCACATTAAACAAATTTCAGACTGGAAAGACATATAAATGTGTNATCGATAAGTGCTCATATACTAGGGCCTTCTGAGCACATTAAACAAATTTCAGACTGGAAAGACATATAAATGTGATTACGATAAAATAAAAAATGTAGAGAGCAGTGAAATTACATACAAATTAACATAATTAATTTGCAAATGAAAATAATTTCTCTGAAATCAAATTCCGTCTTACGAATACNAATTACATACAAATTAACATAATTAATTTGCAAATGAAAATAATTTCTCTGAAATCAAATTCCGTCTTACGAATACATAAATAAGTGAATAATGAAAATTACCTTATGGCTCAATTTAACGACGTTTCAGAGGGCACTTGTTTGAGCTCCATTTAAGTCAGATATTTATAAATAAATTATTATTTATTACAAAATTTTCGAATTTCTAACTAATTAGTTTGTTTGACTTCACTGTTCANTATTTATAAATAAAATATTATTTATTACAAAATTTTCGAATTTCTAACTAATTAGTTTGTTTGACTTCACTGTTCACGCGTACACTCCACAAATATTAGTAAACACCACTGAAAATATATTAGAATGTGCAAAGCCACTGACAAAATTACGAGTGGTTGTGGATGACTTGTCTTTGCTACTATGCATGTGTTTGTGATCTACTATCATTACTGACCATGCGCAATTTTACCCATTATTTTTCAATATAGTGCCTCAACCTTACATAACGACCTTATATTACGTTGAGCAGTAGGTGAATACGTGTTTTTACAGTTTAATCTTACCCAACTACCTATAAAACCATTCTAGTGAGTGTATTTGCAGTTTAAACAAACCCAGGACAGTATGTGAACAAGCGGATCTTTTTGACAAGCGCGTTAGCAGTAGCCACGGGCACGGCTGTCGACAGACGCTCCAGACGAAATTTCTGCCCTTGTTCACAATAGTTTCCTTGTCTGGTACTAGGTTCCGCTGTCATCACCACCACATGGTTGTGGCGATGTTGTGCGGGTATACAATTTATTATCATAAAATGTATCGCATGTCTAAGAAAGATAGTCGTGGCTTTCCGGTCCCTCGCCAGAGATTAGACCCATGTTTATTTCGCTTGTTTAGAAATAAATGGAGCTCTGTCAGGTGACACTTGTCTTCCCGCACACTGATGCAAGCGTGCGTTTGACTCAGGAAACCAGTTTCAAAAAGCAGGAGAATTACTGTTATCACTTCTCCCCTTCTATGGATTCTTTGTATTCAGTGTAGCTTTTCAGTTTCCCTTTTTATGGCCTTTTTTATGTACAGTGTAGCCGTTCAGTTACCCCTTCTTATTTATTGTTTATGTACACCTCACAAAAAAATTTCAATATTGTGATATAAGGCAGTTGGGGTCGTAGGGGTTATGTAGTTCGTTTGTGATAAACAGAGAGCGCACGAACGCATTGTACATGCCTGAAACAAGCTGAAAACAGCTGTTTACGAGGGCTGATTCAGAAGTCATGGAATCTATTGTCTATCTCCCGAAAATGATCCAACACAGGAAATGTACTATGCACAGGTGAAAGTGTACGACAAGTACGTTGTAAAGGTGACACCACATGGTGTGTGGATGCAGGAATGTCCGGCAAGGAACACATACAATCATGGCTGCTTGAAATCATCGTTTAATTAATTTATTCTCGTACATCCTGTATACATTAATTTAAGCGGGCACGTATCGTACGTGTACAAGCTGTTAAACATCCTTCAAAGTAGTCTCCGAGGTTGTTGTCCTCGGTTCGCGGTCAACGTTCAGGCAGATGGGATATACCGTCAATGTGCGCTACCTTTCGTCGAAATGCTGTGACGATGTCTTGTTTGTTGGCAAAGCGTTTACCACGCAATGGCCTCTTCACTTTGTGAAGATCGTAGTCACACGGACTAAGATCGGGCGAATAGGGATGGTGTGGCAACACCTCCCATCCCCAACGCCGTAAACAACGTGTAACAGTACCTGCTGTATGAGGTTAACGTTGATGTAAGACTATAGCATTCAGGACGTTTCTCTCGAACTCCACGATGAATGTGGTACTGCATAAACGACCGGTAGTACTGTGTGTTTAAAGTACAGCCCTCACGAGTTCAGTTTCTGGTTCGATTTCAGTCAAAAGTTCGAAGGGAAAAAATTTATATACCATTCGACTTGTGGATGGCAACAGCAACTCCATAGCATAATGTACCCCACTATAAATGTAAACATGTATTTTCGTACATGTATTACTTATGACGTCGCAAAAGTTACTGTCATTTTTTTATGCTACTTTCCTGAGAAAAGGTAGGTTAATGCAATCACCTGGTTGTCTGTCTGAAATGTATGTCCCTACTTAAAAAGTTTAAAACCCCACAAAATAATTTAGCCAAAATTAGTCCACATATAGTTTTTAGTCAGAACATTAGATTTTTATAGTTAATTGATCACGAGCAAAAGCTTGTTTTCAAAATGGTGGCAATTTTTTTTAACTAAGCAACTATTTTGTATTGGGAAGAAATTAAGAGATTTAAAGCAAATTTGGAACATTTATAGTGCATTATATAAACATTGCTTTAGGAAAGCGACAATGGCCTTAATACGCCATTTTGGAAGATACCGCAAATTGAAAAACAAAAGATTTTCCATTACATCTCGGGAACCATTTAACCGACTTAAACCAAAGTTGGTAAGTTTGCAGTGCNAACCAAAATTGGTACGTTTGCAGTGCATGAGGTAAGCATTGAATAGTGGTAATATTATTACCTGGCTATATTGGAAGATAGCGCAACATGAAAAATAAAGTTTTTATGTTATATCTCAGGAACCAGACAGTCGATTCCTGCCAAATTTGGTATGCGAGTAAAACTATTGTAGACCATGCTCACATATAAATGTTAAATGGATAATGTATTAATTTTTAAAACGGCAGCAATATAAATAATTTAGGTTTATTTGCAATATCTACCATACTCTTTGTCCAATTTCCACCAAACTTACTATACTGAAATTATGTTTTAAACGCATCAAATGTTTCAATACATTTCCTCTTTTCTACGCCATTTAGTAAGACAGTGCCACGGGAAAATAAAATTGTAATATTATTTCTTGGGAAATAATATACTGATTCCTACCAAAAATGGTACTCAAGTAATAAATAGTAAAGTAGGAAATGCTAATTTACATGTTTCAGTTGGTCATACTATCTTTTCAAAATGTCTGTAATATAAACAATTTAGAATACTGTGCTATATCAACGAAACCATATAACAAATTTCAACTTTACTTTGTATGACAGCAGTACGTAAAACAATAATCAAATTTGTCTTTGCAGAGCCTGAATTTTCCCCTCATTTTTGTAAGATAGTGCCACATGAATAACAGAATAAGAAGTTTTTTTGTCGCATCTCGGGAAACAATCAACCAACTATTCATTCCAAATCTGGCATACAAGCAGTACTGTGGTAGGCCATATAAACTGATATCCTGTGTTTTAATTAGGGGGCCAGACGCTTGTATTAAAAATAGCGCCCATATAAACATTTGAGCATACCTTGCTATATCAACGAAACAATGTAACTAGTTTCGACATAACTTTGTATGTTGAGAGTATCAATGCAAGAATAAAATGAGCCTATACATGAACTCATTTGTCCGCTATTTTGGAAGATATCACCTCATGAAAATTTGAAGTTTNATCGATAAGTGCTCATATACTAGGGCCTTCTGAGCACATTAAACAAATTTCAGACTGGAAAGACATATAAATGTGTTTACGATAAAATAAAAAATGTAGAGAGCAGTACAATTACATACAAATTAACATAATTAATTTGCAAATGAAAATAATTTCTCTGAAATCAAATTCCGTCTTACGAATACATAAATAAGTGAATAATGAAAATTACCTTATGGCTCAATTTAACGACGTTTCAGAGGGCACTTGTTTGAGCTCCATTTAAGTCAGATATTTATAAATAAATTATTATTTATTACAAAATTTTCGAATTTCTAACTAATTAGTTTGTTTGACTTCACTGTTCCCGCGTAAACTCCACAAATATTAGTAAACACCACTGAAAATGCATTAGAATGTGCGAAGCAACTGACAAAATTACGAGTGGTTGTGGATGACTTGTCTTGGCTACTATGCATGTGTTTGTGATCTACTATCATTACTGACCATGCGCAATTTTACCCATTATTTTTCAATATAGTGCCTCAACCTTACATAACGACCTTATATTACGTTGAGCAGTAGGCGAATACGTGTTTTTACAGTTTAATCTTACCTAACTACCTATAACACTATTCTAATGAGTGTATTTGCAGTTTAAACAAACCCAGGGCAGTATGTGAACAAGCGGATCTTTTTGACAAGCGCGTTAGCAGTAGTCACGGGCACGGCTGTCGACAGACGCTCCAGACGAAATTTCTCCCCTTGTTTACAATAGTTTCCTTCTCTGATACTAGGTACCTCTGTCATCACCACCGCATGGTCGTGGCGATGTTGTGTGGGTATACAATTTATTATAGTGAAATGTATCGCTTGTCTATGAAAGATAGTCGTGGCTTTCCGCTCCCTTGCCAGAGATTAGACCCATATTTATTTCGCTTGTTTAGAAATATATGGATCTCTGTCAGGTGACACTTGTCTTCCCGCACACTGATGCAAGCGTGCGTTTGACTCAGGAAAACAGTATCAAAAACCAGGAGAATTACTGTTATCACTTCTCCCTTTCTATGGATTCTTTGTATTCAGTGTAGCTTTTCAGTTTCCCTTTTTGTGGCCTTTTTTATATACAGTGTAGCCATTAAGTTACCCCTTCTTATTTATTGTTTATGTACACCTCACAAAAAAATTGCAATATTGTGATATAAGGCAGTTGGGGTCGTAGGGGTTATGTAGTTCGTTTGTGATAAACAGAGAGCGCACGAACGCATTGTACATGCCTGAAACAAGCTGAAAACAGCTGTTTACGAGGGCTGATTCAGAAGTCATGGAATCTATTGTCTATCTCCCGAAAATGATCCAACACAGGAAATGTACTATGCACAGGTGAAAGTGTACGACAAGTACGTTGTAAAGGTGACACCACATGGTGTGTGGATGCAGGAATGTCCGGCAAGGAACACATACAATCATGGCTGCTTGAAATCATCGTTTAATTAATTTATTCTCNGTGGATGCAGGAATGTCCGGCAAGGAACACATACAATCATGGCTGCTTGAAATCATCGTTTAATTAATTTATTCTAGTACATCCTGTATACATTAATTTAAGCGGGCACGTATCGTACGTGTACAAGCTGTTTAACATCCTTCAAAGTAGTCTCCGAGGTTGTTGTCCTCGGTTCGCGGTCAACGTTCAGGCAGATGGGATATACCGTCNAACATCCTTCAAAGTAGTCTCCGAGGTTGTTGTCCTCGGTTCGCGGTCAACGTTCAGGCAGATGGGATATACCGTCAATGTGCGCTACCTTTCGTCGAAATGCTGTGACGATGTCTTGTTTGTTGGCAAAGCGTTTACCACGCAATGGCCTCTTCACTTTGTGAAGATCGTAGTCACACGGACTAAGATCGGGCGAATAGGGATGGTGTGGCAACACCTCCCATCCCCAACGCCGTAAACAACGTGTAACAGTACCTGCTGTATGAGGTTAACGTTGTCATGTAAGACTATAGCATTCAGGACGTTTCTCTCGAACTGCACGATGAATGTGGTACTGCATAAACGACCGGTAGTACTGTGCGTTTATAGTACAGCCCTCACGAGTTCAGTTTCTGGTTCGATTTCAGTCAAAAGTTCGAAGGGAAAAAATTTATATACCATTCGACTTGTGGATGGCTTGTCGTTGAGGTATCGTATTACATGGGGTGATATTTACATTTGTACTATTTTCGTACATGTATTACTTATGGCGTCGCAAAAGTTACTGTCATTTTTTTATGCTACTTTCCTGAGAAAAGGTAGGTTAATGCAATCACCTGGTTGTCTGTCTGAAATGTATGTCCCTACTTAAAAAGTTTAAAACCCCACAAAANTGCAATCACCTGGTTGTCTGTCTGAAATGTATGTCCCTACTTAAAAAGTTTAAAACCCCACAAAATAATTTAGCCAAAATTAGTCCACATATAGTTTTTAGTCAGAACATTAGATTTTTATAGTTAATTGATCACGAGCAAAAGCTTGTTTTCAAAATGGTGGCAATTTTTTTAACTAAGCAACTATTTTGTATTGGGAAGAAATTAAGAGATTTAAAGCAAATTTGGAACATTTATAGTGCATTATATAAACATTGCTTTAGGAAAGCGACAATGGCCTTAATACGCCATTTTGGAAGATACCGCAAATTGAAAAACAAAAGATTTTCCATTACATCTCGGGAACCATTTAACCGACTTAAACCAAAGTTGGTAAGTTTGCAGTGCNGAACCATTTAACCGACTTAAACCAAAATTGGTAAGTTTGCAGTGCATGAGGTAAGCATTGAATAGTGGTAATATTATTACCTGGCTATATTGGAAGATAGCGCAACATGAAAAATAAAGATTTTATGTTATATCTCAGGAACCAGACAGTCGATTCCTGCCAAATTTGGTATGCGAGTAAAACTATTGTAGACCATGCTCACATATAAATGTTAAATGGATAAGGTATTAATTTTTAAAACGGCAGCAATATAAATAATTTAGGTTTATTTGCAATATCTACCATACTCTTTGTCCAATTTCCACCAAACTTACTATACTGAAATTATGTTTTAAACGCATCAAATGTTTCAATACATTTCCTCTTTTCTACGCCATTTAGTAAGACAGTGCCACGGGAAAATAAAATTGTAATATTATTTCTTGGGAAATAATATACTGATTCCTACCAAAAATGGTACTCAAGTAATAAATAGTAAAGTAGGAAATGCTAATTTACATGGTTTAGTTGGTCATACTATCTTTTCAAAATGTCTGTAATATAAACAATTTAGAATACTGTGCTATATCTACGAAACCATATAACAAATTTCAACTTTACTTTGTATGACAGCAGTACGTATTACAATAATCAAATTTGTCTTTGCAGAGCCTGAATTTCCCCTCATTTTGTAAGATAGTGCCACATGAATAACAGAATAAGAAGTTTTTTGTCGTATCTCGGGAAACAATCAACCAACTATTCATTCCAAATCTGGCATACAAGCAGTACTGTGGTAGGCCATATAAACTGATATCCTGTGTTTTAATTAGGGGGCCAGACGCTTGTATTACAAATAGCGCCCATATAAACATTTGAGCATATCTTGCTATATCAACGAAACAATGTAACTAGTTTCGACATAACTTTGTATGTTGAGAATAAAATGAGCCTATACATGAACTCATTTGTCCGCTATTTTGGAAGATATCACCTCATGAAAATTTGAAGTTTNAGAATAAAATGAGCCTATACATGAACTCATTTGTCCGCTATTTTGGAAGATATCACCTCATGAAAATTTGAAGTTTTCCGTGTTCTTTCTCGGAAAACGTTTAAGTGATACCCACCAAATTCCGGCGATAAGTTATATTTTTGCAGTCCATCTAAATTTATATGACTTAAGGTGGTAGTCACATATTTTCAAAATCACAGCAATGTAAATATTTTATGTCAGTTTACCACATGTGCAAAACTATTTCAATCAACTTATATTTGATAGTATCTGTGACAAACATAGCATGTGCCAATACATCTCCATTTTTTCTCCAGTAATGAAGATACCACCACATGAGGAAATAATGTTGTCATATGTCCGGGACCAATCAATAGATTCCCACCCAAATGTTCACACTTCTAGTGCTACAGTAGGCTATGTTCAAAGTGTGTCTGTCTTTATTTACAGTAGTGCTGCGATGTAAATAATTTAGATAAGTTTATCATGTGTATTAAATAATTTGACATATTTCAGTATGTATTGGAAGTGTCATATGCATATACAGAGTCTGTTTTATAATGTTTTGTACAATAGCGCCAAATGAGAAATTTAAAGTTTTTGCCATCTACCGTTAAACGGTAAAGGTATTTCCACCAAATTTTGCACACAAGGAGTGTTATGGTAGGCCATGAAAAACTTACATGATTTAACTGATTCATATATTAGTTTCAAAAATGATGCTCCTGTAGATATTTGAAGTTGCTAAACGCAGTCCACCAAAACTTTAGACTTATAAATACCTAAGTTGATTCTCTAAATTATAACTTTGTAATGTAGTTGGTTGCACGCCAGCTTACGGTACGAGGTGTTCTGTGTTCGAGCCCCAGATAAATCAAATGTATATATGTAGTTGTTCCACTAGTATTGCATTTGTTTCTGGTTGTATCTCTGATGATATCGCTATCAACGAGACGTCAAGACCCACCTATTATAAAACTTCATCAAAATTATTTGAAACTATGTAGAGGGCCGTGGGATTATTATTTGTATCGATAAATTCTTCATGTTATTCAGAAAGGCACTGCCCTCTAGTACTTGCACTTAGCCCACTTTACTTGGCAACCCTTCAACCCCATCTGAGTCAGTACTTTCATTAATAGTCGTGTAACCGCGGTGGTGTAGTGGTTAGAATACTCGCCTCCCGCCATGGCGAAACGGGTTCGATTCCCAGCGGGGTAGCCCTCGAATTTTTGCAAGTGGTAATCGTGCCGAACGATGCCGTTGTTCGGCGGGTTTTCTCGGGGATCTCTCGTTTACCCCGCCCTTGCCCAACCAGTGTTACCTCATACTCACCTTGTTCCACTCTCTTCGGCTGTCAGGAACTCGATGTTAAGTGTCACTCGAATCTCTTCGCTCACTCACTACTAGTCGTAAAGGCGTATATCCCCCTCTCAGTCGCTATTACCTGCCACCACGTCTTCGTGGAAGCAGGGCCCAGACATCCACCGTTGGGACCCACGTTACACTTATGATTATATTTATNTGCCACCACGTCTTCGTGGAAGCAGGGCCCAGACATCCACCGTTGGGACCCACGTTACACTTATGATTATATTTATATCTGTGGGCTCGTTTTGATTGCTAGTATCCTCGTGCTCCATACAATGGCAAAAAATTACACAAAAATTCATGATAAACTAGAAAAAAAATATTGAAAAACTATAAACGCGAACCCAAAAAAACCTTAAAATTTTAAACAAATGTATTGTAGCACACTTCTTTTAAACTAAACTCCTACAGTTTCAGAAAGATCCACAGAAAATTTCACAATATTTATTTAATGATTATTTTTGAACATTGAAGAATGTATCGTGTACTTTTCTTGTCTCATTTTGTCTAGTTTGGTTTTATAAATATATTTTGAGGTTAATGCATGGATGTTATGTATTACTGACCAGTTTTCCAAAAGGTTTTTAGTTAGAAGTATGTACACCTTATCTTGGCACGTTCAGGTGGCAATCGTAACAGGCGCAGCTTGTCTGTTCATTACCACACGCATGCCTGAGAAAACAGAGTGTCTCTGTTCTCGCATCCTGAGCCACTCCTCCGTGCCTGGAACTAAACCAGCAGCTCCGTGATATGGATTCCATCCGTGAACAATGGCATGCGACGATTATTGCGATCGCGGCACTAAATACCACTGTCCCCAAGGTAACGCAGGGCTTTCCCAGCGTTCGCGGGAATGAATTCGTGCTATTCAGCCTGTCTGCTGAATAGCGCGCAAGGCGATTAAAAGCGGATGTCGTCTCGGCCATCTGGGTCGCAGTGAGACGTTATTACATTTATCTGTGTTCTCTACGGAGTTATCACGAGCGAGTGCNGCACGTTCAGGTGGCAATCGTAACAGGCGCAGCTTGTCTGTTCATTACCACACGCATGCCTGAGAAAACAGAGTGTGTCTGTTCTCGCATCCTGAGCCACTCCTCCATGCCTGGAACTAAACCAGCAGCTCCGTGATATGGATTCCATCCGTGAACAATGGCATGCGACGATTATTGCGATCGCGGCACTAAATACCACTGTCCCCAAGGTAACGCAGGGCTTTCCCAGCGTTCGCGGGAATGAATTCGTGCTATTCAGCTTGTCTGCTGAATAGCGCGCAAGGCGATTAAAAGCGGATGTCGTCTCGGCCATCTGGGTCGCAGCGAGACGTTATTACATTTATCTGTGTTCTCTACGGAGTTATCACGAGCGAGTGCTTTCCCTGAAACTGGCGTAGCCACAAAACGTTTACAATCATTTTCTCAAAGAATTAATTACACGGATTTTCCTTTCAATTTTTTCTTGACTGAGGTTATTAATGTTTCGTATCCCATCGCCGTTAACCCCAATAAAATATTTCATATAGTGTATAAAAATTATTTGAAGCTCAACAATATTAATATAACACTCTTGCACATCTCAGGAGTCTTAAATTTTATGGGTGCAAACTAAATGAAGCAGGATCAAATTTCTATATCATCTATTTCGTAATACATTCTGTTTGTCACGTTAATACAAAATTTACGTTAAATTTGTTTTCACATGGAATTATTATACCAGTTGAAAATTTTTGTTTGCCANATTTCATATAGTGTATAAAAATTATTTGAAGCTCAACAATATTAATATAACACTCTTGCACATCTCAGGAGTCTTAAATTTTATGGGTGCAAACTAAATGAAGCAGGATCACATTTCTGTATCATTTATTTCGTAATACATTCTGTTTGTCACGTTAATACAAAATTTACGTTAAATTTGTTTTCACATGGAATTATTATACCAGTTGAAAATTTTTGTTTACAAAATAATTTTGATTAATTTTGTACTTATTTATCAAATATGCATACTTTTTAATAGTTAAATTTTGCGAAACTCCAANAAATAATTTTGATTAATTTTGTACTTATTTATCAAATATGCATACTTTTTAATAGTTAAATTTTGCGAAACTCCAAACTTACAGTAAAAAAAAAGAAACGGTAGCTATATCAAGGTTAATAAAAACCGACACAATGTTTATGCAGATGAAATCTTTAAAAACAGTTGTGGTTTACTATAAAACATATATATATATGTAAGTTTATTAAAAATGTTAGTTTTCATATAGTGAAACAATATTAAATAAACCGTATACATTTAAGTGTTTCTATTAATGTGAACAACATTTAACTGTTCGGCTCAGGCGGAATAATTTGTGATGGCATTTGGTATTGACCCTTTCAGATCCTCTTTAACTACGGTATGAGGTGTTGCAAACGAAGCATTTTGTGCCGAGGGCTGTATAAAGTCAACACAACATTTTTTCCGTTGTCACAGCCAATGAACCAATTATGACCTAGAACAGTAAGACGATTTGCCAATCGTTTACCCACAGGTACGATAATTGGTCGTTGAGCTTCGCAGGGTGCAGTACAAACCAAAAATTACCTATGTGTGCGTTATGTAAACAATTGTGTACACTGGGTCTGAATGGGTTAAAGTATTTCTAAAAAATGTATCTAGAAATAAAATTTCCGCAAAATTTGCTTGAATAATGTTTGTAGTGTACGAAGATCCTAAATTCATTCAAAAAGATCCATAAAATCCATTTTTATAAACTCTTTATTGAGATGAATTGAATTGAATTTCTTTTTGTTACATTATTAACACAAAATATAAAATTCATCAAAATTTTTTGTTCTCAATTATATTGAATTTTAATATTAAGTTTCAAAGTTTTGTATGGAAAGTTATTCATTTGCTCGAAGTTAATTAGTTAAAGATGCTTAATTTACATTTGAGCCTGTATTCTCAACTAATTTATAGTTTCATCAGAGTGAATGAGAGTAACAGACACATTGTGTCATTCCCATAGCTTTGAGAAGTTTATGAGCTTTCTCCTAGACTGAGTGACTTTCAGATTACTCGGTGATCATTTAAGCCCCGTGCAAAGTGCTGCCCGGCAGCAAGCGAAAATCACTGCCAGCGCTCATCACCGTTTGTCAGCTGTATTGAATAAGTAGTAGAAGTTAACTAGAACCGCTAGTGTCGCATCGGACGAAGGCTCGAATGTCGATCCATCATTTTGCGGTCTACTCGTAAAACGTCTTCACTGTGACAGTTCACTGAGTATAATTTCTAAATGGCTATTTGTGAGATAAACACAACAGCCGCTATAGTACATAAATGGAAACATAATTTCAATTGTATTTGGAGTTCTAGTGGTTGAAGGAATGTGATTCGGATTTGTATGTATTCCGCAGAAATTCGGGAGCTGAGTGGAGAGTGGAGGGATTTGGGCGAGCCACCCAAATCGAGGTCTTGAGAGCCGATGAGGGTAAAATGAGGTGAGTATGGAGCAGTGTTGGAACGCAAGGGTGGGGGTGATGGGAGATCCCTGAGAAAACCCGCCGACCCAACGGCATCGCTTGGCACGATTTTTATATGCGAAAATCTGGGAGGGACCCTGCCGAAAATCTAACCCGGGTCGCCTACGTGGGAGGCGAGTTGTCTGACCACTACACCGCTTATACCTTTTGTGCAAGGAAAAATACACGAGAAGAAAAACGGATCATAAGCAGGGCTCCCTTAAGTGCTTCGTTAGCAATTAACAGCCCATAATATGATAGCTTTTACTCTTAGGTGCGGAAAAAGAAAGAAAGTGAAATTGAATAAATTCAGTGTCCATAAATTTAAACGCAATGCTTTATATACGATGTTAAAACATGTAACTACTTTTCTTGGATCGCTGATAGATATATGAGATCATGCCGGCAAGTGTGTCATTTAAAATATTTGCATTATGCAGTACAAAAAAAAAATTAAGTCCAATATAAAAACTCCTCTAATACGCGCAAACCAATCAACGAATGTCCGTGGAACAGTTTGGAAGAGTACCTGAAAAAAAAAATCTGCGCGTAGATGGATTTTATCAACGTTAGGATAGATTAGCATGTATACGCAAAAATTGGCACCATATTATGAAANTCTGCGCGTAGATGGATTTTATCAACGTTAGGATAGATTAGCATGTATACGCAAAAATTGGCACCATATTATGAAGTTGTAATATTTTTATTGGTGGCCATTTTTATTTTCTGTCATAGGAAATAAATCAATAATTGTTCTAATAATATATTTCGTATACTGAAAGTATGGCAGTGCCATGCAATCGACGAGAGACAAGCTTAATTTTGAAACACGCTGAAGTGACGTTCACTGGTCTGATGGAGGGGGTGCTAAAGTAGGAGTCCAAAAGTGCACCGTACTGACTAGAAGACGGTGTTTCGGCGAACTATGCGGTGTCGGCAAGCCGCGAGCTGACAAACAGGAGGCGACATTGCAGAGAAGGGACGCGAAACGCACCAAGACGTGCTGTTTTCAAAGACGGAGCAGCGTAAATAATTCTTCGGAAGGAATTAAACGGGAGGTTTTAATTCATTCTGGCAACAGAGTCACTCCGCAAAGTCGTAAGGAAGGCGAGAGCCTGTCCCCGTCGATATCAGTAATGAAACGGGCCAGCGCCGCGGGGGGATGCTAAAAATGTATATGCGAAATTCGCACGTCTTGTCTTTCCAGCGGGCGTAGGAAGGCCAGGACCGTCTGTTCCGGGCGTGGGCGAATGAGGAGGTGGGGTGGGAGTGAGGGTGTATGTTGTTAGGGCGCGGAGGGGGTTGGAGAAGAGAGGAAGTGTCGAGGGGTTGGGGAGGTAACAAAGAGTTACGAGAGCAATTAGTAAAATGGTGTCGCCGGGAGAGTGGTATGGAAGATAATGGGTGGGAAGTAGATGGTTGTGGAGAAGGAGGGGATTTTGAGGGGGTGAGGGACCACCCCAACCCCCTCTCCCTAATGTGCTGTGCTCGTTTTACCTGGGCTGGCCGTGTGTGGGGAGCGTGGTGGTGGGTTGGCGTAGCTCCAGGCTTCTGCTCTGCGATAGCGCCGCTCTGTGTGCTGGCGAGTCTGGGGATCGATTCCCGAGGACTCGCCACAGCCTACGCACCCTCTCCTCCCCCCCCCCCNTTTCACAGTCAAAGAACCGTAGGGTGGATTACGCTGTTGTTCTCCGTCGTTGATACAACGGCGACGAAATTTTAACCCCTCTGCTCTCTGCTCCCATCAAATCCCAACAGGGAACTGCGATTGTGTTCAGGTGATAATCTGTGTTTCCTTTCATGCGCACAGACTAACGGTAACTTACTGTTGTATTTTGTTGCCACAAACAACGTCCTACTGTATTGCCAACTATGTGCTTTTTATATAAAATAGTACTTTTTTCAGTGCTGCAGAGCTTAAATACTGCACTTTATGGTAAATACAAGCAGGAATAAGTAACAATCGCTTTTTAAAAGTAATGTTTTACTAAATTTTAAGTGTGACAAGAAATCTACAATGTAGTTCTGTTAATAAGCAAAACATAAAAATCATCAAATATATTACTTGAGTTATTCTATTTTTCGTCGTATTTCTAGAAAACCGGTACTCTACGAGGACAGCTAAACATATATAAATTTTTTCATGTTTTCTTAATACCATTGTACAACGATTTGTAGCAGAAAAATTCCAACTCTTTTATAAGGACACGTTTTGTCCTTACAATGCGTTTATAACCTCGCCCATTGTAACGACTTTCGCTTTGTAAACTTTATTTCCATTATAAAAGGAGAACACAAAGACTGCAATAATAAAAAATATTAAAACAGATCTTTAAAATATTCGTGTTACAATAGCTACTTGATATTATTTTTTTAAGGAACAAACTTGTCAATATTTTTTATACTGTACGATATCTATATATTTTCAAACATGTGTCATTCAGAAATAATAGAAGAAATTATTTTTAGCAACAGCCAGGTACAAATCCGCCCAATTCAATTAAAAACGGCTGCTCTCAAGTTAGAGTCCGATAGCTCGCTTTTGTATGACCAAACTCATTTGATAGTTTGTTTCAGGGTCGTAAGTGCCCGTCCTTGCAGTTAAAGCTAACCCGTAACACTCTTATCGGTACACTCTCATCGGTGACTTGCGACGTCAGTACGAGTATGATGCAGCCGAATGGTGCAATGCTGAGCACCTGAGCTCGCTAAACTTTGTCTTGAGAAGTCGCACAGCACTCGTTACACCATCTGCACCGGACATAATGAGAAAAACACGCCAGTGAAAAGCGAAATATGTCAAGATTGTATTGTTCCTTGAACATTTTTGCGCATGTAAGGAAGAAGTAATAATGTGATGTACTAATAAAATCCTGTATGGTAAAGTGTTATATATATAGGGTTTAATTGCATTTACATAGGTTACTAGGGCAGATATTTTGTTTCAAGACTTCACGTAAATCGAAATCCTAGCAGTAGTTTTGATAGAAAAAATTCCTGGTTCCCAGCTAATTGTAGAAAACCAGTATTTATATGTCATAAACACATTCCAACAAAAATAATTTTAAATAACGTAAATAGATAAGAGTGATCTTTCATGCTACCTTTAATACAGCCAAACTACCAAGTTCATTACCAAACTACCAAGTTCATTAGCCACTCCAAGTACAACGTTCTACGTTTGTCACATTGGTTAGGCAACATCGACGACCGCACCAGAGAAATTACAACAGGCCCACATCTAGAAGCGACAGAGAAGATGGTGGAGCTGGAGAGGTGGGGGTTAGGCTTGTTAACTTTTGCCTGGCCTATCGCTGTAGGGTACATGCGCCCTTATTAGGCTCAAATTGAATTTAATTACCAGAGAAAATTTAAAAGTCGAATACGCTGATATCACAGCAACGTCTTTCCATAATGCCAGCCGCTTGTTAAACTCTATTTACGTTCACACTTTTTGAATAAAACCTGTGGATAATCACCCCACGTATGGTTGTTTGGTTGTTTTCTATAAATGTCATGTATCACATGCGTTTTAGACGTCTGTTAATATAAAAGTATCTTATTTTCGGTTAAATTGAACTTTAAGTTATATCTTGTGTGTAAATTATAATATTACATTCATAATTATTATTACAAATAAATACAGTGAGAAAATATATGTGTTGGTAATGCCTTGTAAGAAAGAGTTGTTATGCATAATATTAATAGAATGAGTGCCCACGAATGCGGTGCGTTGTGCCTTTGGTGATATTGTCTAGATTCGGTTAAATTTGTTTGCATGAGGTGGGGGAATAATTTGAAAGTATAATTTAAGCACAGCTTCAGAAATATTGGAAATAACCGCGAATGGACTATACAAGTCGTTACAGTAGGCGGCGCATCGCTGTTTACGAGTTGCAATAAAGGCAGATATACATAGATCTTTCCTGGGCTATTACCATGTCTTGCTGTCTCTGTTCTGTCTCCTGCCAATTACCAATTAACTGTCTATACGCTGATGGCTTGATGGCTAGTAATAGGCCTCACAGGCTCTCCATTATCCACTAAATAATTGCACATAAAATTTTTAGTTTTCTCGTAATTTT
The DNA here is from genome assembly GCA_002778355.1 of Clitarchus hookeri. NCBI lineage: Eukaryota > Metazoa > Arthropoda > Insecta > Phasmatodea > Phasmatidae > Clitarchus > Clitarchus hookeri. The sequence goes on from NQII01000494.1 coordinate 676,809, forward strand.
AAAGCAAACACGCAGGAACCATGGGCATAGAAAATGTGGTATGATAGTTCAACGAGAAAGAAAAGAGAAGGTTAGGGAAAATACGGTAATGCGTTCTTGAAAGTTTTTGTATTTTAAATACTGTATGCTTGGTCTGGGGCTTATTGAATTAGATAGCACGAATGTTTAAAATGAAACGAATTTGTAGTGTAAAAAATGTGCTTTTTAAAAAATCCTTAGCATCATTTTATTGTTACGCTTATGTATACACACGTATACACAACATTTTAACCTGCCAGGGAACCGACCCCTTCTACAAAATTATCCTCCACCTTCCCCCCGCCAAATCCAAAAAATCTAGCTACAGGCCTGAATTGAAAGAATACATCATTGTCAGAATCTGCTGACATACATGGGCACGAACAATAGCGCGCTGCTTTGTGGTGCTTACGGGCTGGTAAATGTGTTGGTAAATGTCTGGTAAATGGATCGCTTCTCTTTCGTTGGGAAAAAGATAAGCTTCTTTCCTCCTCCGATCCGATAAGACGTTTGTCTAGGAACTTCTGGTAGTCTCATACACCCAGAGCTGATAAGAGAAGCGTAAATCAATACACCTGTGCAACGAACCAAACAAATCGTTGTCTGCGTTCAGAACGGTTTACTGTATTTAGAAAGGAATCCCGAGTTGGCGGAAAACTAAACATATCGGACAAGATTTCGATGAGCATCCTCACCACAACGTGGAGGTAACGTGATGTGCATACGAAACCATTTGGCCGAATGTAACACTATATCGGTTTTCGGCTATCTATGTATTCTACTTTTACGTATTTTGGCTAACGTAGGAATGCAAAACATATGAAAGATATTAAATTTAATTATGTATGGGGCCCTAAATAATGAAAGTTACAAAATAACTTTCAAATTTACCAATATACCCTCTCCACTGTGCTGTACATACAAGGAATAATAAGGAAATGAACTAAAAACTTTTCTGTTCTTCTGGGGCACTAAATAGTTACTTTCACAAGATGTAGTTATAAAAACGGTATTTATCTCACAACTTTTCTGTCCGCGCTATTTTTAGGCAGAGGCAGATATGATCGTCTCATTCGTCGTTGGAATTGGGTGTAGCGGCACTACGGTGAAGTAACAGTCGCATTTGGTGTGGCAAAATAACGTAATTTACACAAAGAAGTCACTTGTCAAAGAGTTAACATTAAACATTAAATCAATAAAAGCGAGACACAGTAACCTCGCAGCTCTGAACACTAGTAAGGATCCAAACATAATACAACGGCTAATTTGCCGGTTAAAAAAAACCAATAAGTTACTGATAATTAATAAGCCTACTTTCCTATACATGGGTGCAAATAAATTTTGGTGAAGTTCTAAAAATCTTATGTGGTAGGTAGGCGCTGACGTCTCGTTGGCAGCAATATCATTAGAGATGAAACCAGAAACATGTGAAACAAAGCCAAGACCATTAAGATATACGAGTAACTTAACCGAGATTAGAATTAAGATAAACTCGTAAAATAAAGCTATATTACAATCAACGGCATCACGTGGGTAGGAATCGGAGTATCAACTTCAGATGTAATCAGTCTAATGTTTTGAATGACAGCGTTCACTAACCTGAAATACTTTCACGGCCATCATTTTTAAAATAAGTGTCTCAGCCATAAAACAAACAGATGAGTTTGTATGACCTATCATAACGCTACTTGCGTGAAACATTATGTGGAAATTGGTTTATAGGTCTCCGAGATGGCGCAAAAACGTTATTTTCTTAAACGGGGCTATCTTACAAAATTGGTTAAAAAGAAGCTCTGTACACGATGTTTCTAATATATACTTTCAGCATAAAAGTTTGATCGAAATTGTTAAAATGACAAACAGGTATGCCAAATATTTCAAAGTATTTATGGGGCCACCATTTTGAAAATAATTGTCTGACTCCCATTAAATCATGTTACTTTATATGACTTTCTGTAGGTTTGCCAAAACTTTGGAGAAATTAGAAAATTCTGCCGGAAATATGACAAAATGTTTAATTTACTCACCTGACACCACTCTGCAAAATACGGCAAAAGAGGATCTCTGTATCCGTAAATGATGCTTCTAATTAATACTTTTAGCGTGCATAATAAGGTTTAATTTTGTTTAAACGTTTCATATATACAGCTTATTAAACTAAATTATTTATATAAACCCCATTATAACATGATTGCAGAACATAACGCATGTTAATTTACATACCCTACTGTAGAAATACTTGCGTGAAATTTTGGTATGAATCGGTTGATTAGCCCTCGAGATATGTCTTAAAATCTGCATTGGTCCCGTTATGATCTTCATAAATGGAGCACAAAAATTTCACGTAATAGCACATTCGATTGTCATAGACACAATATACAAAATAAAATTTTAAACAGTTACATAGTTTTGTAGATATAGCACACAAAGCAAAAATGTTTGAACAGGGGTCATTCAGATAATAAGAGGCTTGCACACTTACAACTAATACATTAATATGGCCTACCACGGTACAACTCTTCACTGAATTCAAGAGAAATCGGTGATTGTTTCCCGAGATATGACATAAGAACTGTATTATCTCACTTGGTACTACCTTACAAAATGGTGAAGAAATGAGGCTTTGCATAGACAATTTTGATGGATATAACAGAAACTTTCAGCATACAAAGTTAAGTTGAAATTTGTTTTGTAGTTTCGTAGGTAAAAATTCTGATCTAAAATGTTAATATGGCTGCTATTTTGAAAACATCTGTGTCTGACCCTCTCAACGTTTATCAGTTTACATGGCCTGACATAGTGCTACTTATTTGCCATATTTGGTAGAAATCGCTTGTTTTTTCCGAGATATCGCGAAATATTAATTTGTTATGTGATACTATTTTACAAATAGGCGGAAAAAACAGATTTTGTGTGGACACATTTAATGGTTTTGATATATCCAGCCAGCATACAAAGTTTCATTGGAATCTATTACATTACTTCGACGATATAATATACAAAACTAAAATATATATTTGACCGCTATTTTGAAAACAAGTGTCTGACATACCTTAAACATACCAGTTAACATTACCTACCGCAGTAATATTTGTTTGCCATATTTTGCAGGAATCGGTCAATTGTTTCCAGATATATGACAAAAAAAATTATTTATTTGTGTGGCACTATCTTGCAAAACGGAGGACAAAAGAGGCTCCGTGTATACATACGCATTTGATGTTTGTTATGTATACTCCCAGTATAAAAAATTAAGTTAGAATTGATCAAATGGGTTCTACTAAAATAGCTAGACGGACGCCATTTTAAAAATAAGTGCCTATTAATGTTTAGTTACCTAAATTTTCTAGGCCTATCATATTACATACGAGCCAAACTTGGCGAAAATTGGTTGAGTGGTTTTCGAGTTATAACTTAAGAGTTTTATTTTTTCAAGTTATCGCTCTCTTACAAAATGGTGGACCACCAACAATATTCACAAACGTATTCAATGCTTTCCCCTTGCGATGTCAGCGTACAAGATTTGGTTTAAATCGGATGAATAGTTTCCGAGGTATGACACATCACCGAAAATTTTAAAATAGCGTTCAAAAATTGACAAAGGGGACACACACACGAAAAGACACACACACAAACATACACGTTCACACACACATTTACACACACAGACACACAGACAGGGAAGTGATCTTATAAGACATTCTTTCCTTCGAAAAGTAGGCTAAAAAAAAAAACCAACCCATTCAAAAGCTGACTGCAGAACGACACCTCTCCTCCCGCTTACTAAGGCTATTTATTAAAACCACAAAGTCTTTTTACGTGTTAAGAGTGGGAACTAGTAGTTTAGCTCTCTTGCCGAAACTGTTTGGTTACATGGTTGTCGTGAGTTCGACCTCAGGCGACAAAACCAGAGATGGTTTTCTTGAGCAGTTTACCATTCCAGGCGAATGCTTATGGACGTACTTAATACGGGCCAGCCAAACTCTAGGAATACATACCGAATCGGATCATTATTATTCTCTTCATAATCTAACGAACGATGAATCCTTTCATCCGCTGATGCAATTACTAAGAAATATTTCCACGCCCACGTGCACAGTGGTCAATTAATGTTAAACGGTTTGGGGGGGAAATATCCAAACAGAATGTTCGACCCGCTCACATATGCAAAGCAAATACGAGTGTAAACCTCCTCACATGAATAAAATATTTAACCTTTATTGCGAATGGAAAAACCAAATGCAGTTTGGCAACGATTTTATATACACACACAAAGGGAATGAAACAAAATTAAGGTGAGAAACACGAAATACGAAAATAAATTGCCCAGCTACGAACATAAGATAAAACACTTCATGCCCCGTACAGAGCTACATATTTATATTTCCGAATCGAAGCCATATTCCGAGGTGAAAAAAACCCTATTATTTTAAGTTGTATTAATCTTGAACCTTCAGAAGAATCGTCCATGTTTACACACAGAAAACCTAGCCATTGAAAAAATATATAAATAAAACAAGTCCATTCTCTAAATATAATTTTTTGTTAAATTACAGAGTACGCGTGAAAATTAAAAGCTAAATACCGATGTAAAATTATTCACCAGTTAATTATGAACCTGCAGAGATACATACGCACGTTGGCAATATCCTAGCCTCTGACAGGCCAGTGTATCACATAGACATACGAACGATAAATTTTCGGAATGTTACAAGCAAGAGCTAAATCACCCATTATCGGTATTCAATTGTGCGACAAACTTCGTGCACCTCCATCATGCCCAGAAAGAGTTCTGATGCTTGTTAACATACTTGCGATGTATCAGTCCCTCGTGGTGCCACGATGATACAAAACATCGTATTATTCAAGTATATAAGCAATAGAGTCACAAAAAAAATTAAAAATATTTATGTTTACTGACACGAGGTTTATTAACTAAGCAAAATTAAATATTATCAGGCTGCCGGAATAATATTTCAAGTCAGAAGGCCTATTGCAATCTGCGAAATTATGAAGATTTGGACACATCAGTTCAGACTCCCCATCGAAAAGAGCACCCCATGCCCATTTCGCAACGATGACCTCTTCCAAGATTTCGCGTAAGAAAGGGGCCGCAGCGACGCAGCGGCTAGAGTTCTCGTTTCCCATCACGAGTACGCACACAGCATTCTTTTTTCTGTACACACGTTTTCGCACAGGAGGTCCACCTCAACATCAGCCCGTTCTTCACTAGGCCTCTTCGCCCCACACGACGAGGCAGGCTAGATTACTGGCAGGGGCGCTCCCAGATTTTCGCCCTTCATTCCTCAAAAACCATTTCTCATTCCAAAAAAATATTCTTCAAAAACATTCCTTTATACTCACAAATATTTCTCAAAACATTCCTTATTCGTCAAAAACATTCCACGTCCGCAAAAATATTATTCAAAAAAATTTCTCATTCCTAAATATATTCCTCAAAAATATTCCTTATTCCTCAAAAACATTCCTTCCTGAATTTTTTTGTTTGTCAAACCAAATTCAGTCGACTTAAACAGCCCGAGAGAGGCATAATACTTCAGAATGAACCATATTCCCTCTAGCGCACTTTCTCACACAATTTTTAATAAAAATATTTTTTCCTTAAAACTCATTCGATTTTATACATCTCTAAAATAATTAGTTTCTCAGAAAAGCAGCAGGGTAAGGTTCAATAAATTAAAAAGAGCACAAATAAAAGAACATAAATTTATTAACCTACTTCTTCCATACATTCCATCTTTGCAGTTCTCTGATGTTTGCAGATAATTTATAGTGAACAATGTTTTAGTTCTATGTAGCCCCTTGCCTTAAGTTCGCCGATGATTTAATATATATCCTTACTCTGTAAGCCAATCAAATGTTTGAGTCTATCAACAAGTTCATCGGGGTTTCAGGAAATATGTTGTTGGCGTTCTTGTCATCTTCTGAATTATTCACAGCACTTTTTTCAGCAAAGCCGGTGTAGAGATGTGTGACGTCAAAAAAATCGCCACGGTTTTCACCGTCAACACTGTCTTCATTATCTAACCCTTCCATTTTTTGTGGANAAGGACGTCGAAAAAATCGCCACGGTTTTCACCGTCAACACTGTCTTCATTATCTAACCCTTCCATTTTTTGTGGACAGGCATAACTNGACGTCAAAAAAATCGCCACGGTTTTCACCGTCAACACTGTCTTCATTATCTAACCCTTCCATTTTTTGTGGACAGGCATAACTGACTTTTTCGTCAGCACAAACATCAACGTGTATCTCTTGCTTTGATTGAGGGATATCGTTGGCAACATTAGTCTTCGCAGCTACTCGTGCTACGTAATTTTTTCGAAGTTCGCTAAGTTCTCGTGCCAGTTTAGAAAGTGCATATTTCTTACGATGCGATTGTATGGCACACTGTTCGTTGCTAGTATTGACCCTAGTTCTCTCGCCTTCTGTGAACATATTATGCAGAGTTCTGTTAACTGGAGGAAGCGATGTCGTCACATGCCGTTTCTCTAGGAGAAGGAACACTATATTTACAGACCTTGGCATATCTATTCCAGTTATCACCTCGTGCGAACTGCCTAGGACAGGTTTTACAGCTAAAAATCACACGAGATGGTTTCTTCGGACATTCACTCTTCTTATGTCGCTGCGCATTGTAATGGAACGCATATACGCATGTACTTTGTCGCAGTATCTGCACTGTCGGCGATTCGAGGATGAAGGCGTTGGTAGCGACTTCCAATTTCATCACCATCAGTCGTACGCGCGAATAATCTTCTGTACAAGGAGAGTGTGTTAACTTTCGAATTACGTTGTCAGAATGTCAACTGAACTGCTACTGACTTTCATTATTCTATATAATAGCAATTCTTTTCACCGGTGATATTAAAAAAAAATTCATAACAGATGGCAAACAAATGTATCTATGTACAAATTAATACTAACATTACCAAATGTTCGCGAACTTCCGATATTAATGTTTTCCCCGATGTTATTTTTTCCCCATGNTGTCAACTGAACTGCTACTGACTTTCATTATTCTATATAATAGCAATTCTTTTCACCGGTGATATTAAAAAAAAATCATAACAGATGGCAAACAAATGTATCTATGTAAANTATATAATAGCAATTCTTTTCACCGGTGATATTAAAAAAAAATCATAACAGATGGCAAACAAATGTATCTATGTAAAAATTAATACTAACATTACCAAATGTTCGCGAACTTCCGATATTAATGTTTTCCCCGATGTTATTTTTTCCCCATGCTTTGATAGGGTAGATGTAGTCGCCTATATATATATGTATATATAAAAAAATTTACATATCATATATATATATATATATATATATATATGTTGTTTCGGTTTGTTCGGACGCGTATAGCTCCCAAAAAATCAAAGAATTTTCATTCTGTTTTTTTTATAAACCTTCCTTTCGTTCCCACTAGTGTTTGCACACCTTTCTTTTTTATCTGTAATACCTGCAAAGGTACTAAAATCTGCAAAAAGCTCATATTTACCATGCTTTCACGTCAGGAAGCGCCTTTGTTGACAGCTGTCTGTTTAAACATTTCAGTTTGTTGTTCTCAATGTTTTTTTCGATTGTTTTCAGAATGCCACGCGCTGAATAAGGTAAAACTAAAAACATTGTATACAAAGAAGTACTTCAATAATAAATATTTTGAAAATACATTTACTTCTTTCAATTAATTTCACAACAATGAATATAACCAAAATCTTTTATGCCATAGCAACGCGTGGCCGGGTAAGCTAGTACAAATATATATGATTAAATAATTTATAAATTTATTTATTACATTGTTTTACATATTACTACTCTTAGTTTATGTAACTATAGGCATATAACTAGGTAATATAAAAAAAATACGCCTAAAGCAAAATATATATTATTACAAAAATTTGTTAGTGCATTGTTAGTGCAGTATTGGGTGACTTGTTTCTCTTACCTTAATTTGGTCTCAGGCGTGTGTGTGTATATAAAATGGGCGCAAAAAAGTCTGGGGTTTTCCAGTCACTTCAAAGGTTAAATATTTTATTCATGAAAAGATGTTTCCACTCGTTTTTGCAGATGTGAGCGGTCGAATATTGTGTTTGAATTTTTCCCCTATACGGTTTATCATTAATTGACCACTGTCTACGTGGGTCTGAAAATATTTCTAAGTATACGCAACAACGAATTAATTGACGTGGTCGTTGGATGACGAAGATATTAATAATGACCCGGTTCGTTATATATATATTTCTAGAGTTTTCACACTGGCCAACAACGGTTCGCGTACGAAATGGTAGCTTTAAATACCTGTACAATGCATAATGGCATCTTGGTATGACTGAAAAATGCAAGAAATATCTGATACCAAATAAACATTTCTGCTCAATATAGTGATATTTTTTAAAAGTATATACGTTTACATTTGACTGAATTATGTATTTAGATTTATTTTTTTATGTTTATCGTCCTCGAAATATGAATGGCTGGATGGCTCGTGATTCCGAAAACCTGATCCTGCGGATTCGATGTGAGAGAAAATGGCGCCACGGCCTTCCTCCTATATTTAACACATATTAATATTTTATATTCATGACTGTAATAGATTCTCGTAAAATAGTGGCGTGAGTTTACATTTTCTAGGTGATATGCAAGATAAAACTAAATGAAAGTAAATATTATACTCTTTTAGACGGAGCGAGTAACATGTAAGGACTATACCAAGAAACCATCCCGGCATTCGCCTGGAGTGATTTTTATAATATAAATTTGGGCCGAACGTGTCAAGTATCTAACCAAGATCCCCGTGAACGTGGGTCTCCCCAAGCGTTGACTTGTGCGGGCAGATATTTCTGTTTATTATCCTATGAATTAAAGTTAGAATGTGTGAGAAATAAAACAAGCTGTTGGGGCGATAAGCCTCCTTTCCCTCTCTCTCAAGACCAAAACTCAGCTCTCCGGCGGTCAGCGCGCTAGGGTAAATTCCAATGCAACACCTGGTGCACCGCGGATGGATGTGTGCGCGAGATCAGATTAAGCTTGCACGTGTCTCTCGTCTACTTCTGTAATGGGACTCGTAACCACTTTTTAAAATAGGCTTTCACCATAAAAAAGGTTATGTGTCTATAAGTCTCTCCTGAAATTGGGATATTTCGGGCTGTGTGTGTATGTGTGTGTTTGTGTGTGTAGGTGAGTGTTTGTGTGTGTGAGTGTTTGTGTGTGTAGGTGAGTGTTTGTGTGTGTGAGTATTTGTGTGTGTAGGTGAGTGTTTGTGTGTGTAGGTGAGTTTTATATGAGTAGGTGTGTGTTTGACAAATGAAAAAGTGAAAAATATAACTTTTTTTTCTTATGTGTGAGTTTAACAGCATGTCAAAGGATATTTTGGTTTCACGGGAATTAACAAATATAACGCATCTAATTTTTTTTTTACAAAAAAAAAAGTGGGGTTTGAGCCAGAATTTACTAACAAAAAATTTGTCCTTTGAATTTATTTTCTACATTTTAAAAAGGGATTAGCATAACTCTANAGCCAGAATTTACTAACAAAAAATTTGTCCTTTGAATTTATTTTCTACATTTTAAAAAGGGATTAGCATAACTCTACGATTGCATGGCCTCCATAATGCACTGGCTGAAATATTCTCTAAATTTTTGCACTTGTTAGGTCGTTCCTTATATTTGTCGACGAGTTCGAAGGGTGGTGAATGAGAGCTGTATGCGCGTGCCTTAGCTGCAATTCGTATTGTGGTAAAAATCTGCAAGGTGGAATAGCATCTCGGCAATAAATCTATGCTTTGTTCGCGTAGTTAATAAAAATGAATACTATTGACACCTGCTGGATTTGAGGTCGCGCATATACATACACATGCTCGCATGTCTTTTCTCATTCTGCTAAAGTCACGTGGCCGTGTCATGGGACTCTGGAGGGGGAGGGCGGGGGTGTTTTACCGCGGATCAGTTATATATCTTAATGGAGCGAGTGCACACGAATGTATGAAAATACAAAAATTTTGTTTACCAAAGGTAACATTTTGTTATGATTTTGTACTTGTGGTTGGTGTATCTTTACGCTAGCGTCTCCTCACGGTATTTAATTCTTTTTCCGCAAAACTTTCTATGCGTTTATTATTNTTTACGCTAGCGTCTCCTCACGGTATTTAATTCTTTTTCCGCAAAACTTTCTATGCGTTTATTATTTGCATGTATAAAGATTTTTATATGCGGACACTGAGAGCTAGAAATATCGTTGCACGTGGAGTAACCATATATATATTTTTTTTCCCGCTGCCTAAATTTCCTAACGTACTGATTTTAAACTTGGGAGGAAATGTTTTTTATTAATGAGCGTCTATGCCTTGTTGAGGGGGGATGCAGTAGATCCTTCACAGTNTCCTAACGTACTGATTTTAAACTTGGGAGGAAATGTTTTTTATTAATGAGCGTCTATGCCTTGTTGAGGGGGAATGCAGTGGATCCTTCACAATGCATACCGTGTGGGGTAGCAAAGTAATTTTAACTCTGTTTTTGTGTTTTTTGGGCCATGATTACTTTATATAAATCTGCATATCGCATCCGTACACGACACATGATTTTTCCAACATTATCTTACACAAATGTTTTGCGAGGGATGGGGGAAGGGCAATTATTTTGTTTAAGGTGAAGGGGCACTCAGTGATTGATTTTTCGTTAATATTTACCCCGAAACATGCTTTTTGTATGCTTCTTTCTCGTGACGTATATTCCCAGTATGAGGTTTTTACAGTATTTTTGATATCTTACATTTCGATTCGAATACCTTCCTTTCGTTGAAAGGAATCAGTTTTGCACTGCAGCGTTTGTGGTATACATGAAATTTATTGGTGGCGTGTTTATGTCGAGAGGCAACAGCGATGTTTTCCGCTATTCGAGTTAAACATGTGCTAATATCCTTGGAATACCCGCTCTCAATGTGGAGGCATAGGTCTTTAGACTGCAATGGAATGCAGTTTGGGCCTCCACGAAACCATTGGCATGAACCAACCCAGACCCTGCCACGATTCTTGGGCATGATGGTGGCTGGCATGATGGTGGATGCGCATCCCGGACTCCTGGTTTTGCGGGAAGTACACTCGTACGCTGCTGAGAAGGATTCTGTACACGACATATTTTGGAAGGTAAAGGTCCCACAGCTACGCAGGTTTTTGTATGCCTTCGCAAGTTACCACGCCTAGCAAATGCCATACCATATTTTACACATTTATGTCACTCGATCTTCATTATTCAAACTTTAATACTTTTCGTGTCTTCGAACACATTTGGTGAATGCAAGCGAAGTGTTAAAGTAGCGTCACGTGTACTGAGGTAACGCCATCGCAAATTAGATAGGTGGTAAATATATAACTTAAAAAAAACTATTTTCCTATAGTGTATTACATAAGGTTACATATTCTTTCTAGAGACTAGCTGGTCCGAACCGTTACTCCAAATATGAGCAAATTTGTAATTTCTCGGGAAAATATATGCGTATTAGGTGTACGGTTGATATTATCCTGCGACCTGATGTAATTAATAAACTGAACTTACCTGTCAGAATGTAAAAATACGAGGGGTTAGAGAGCAATCTGTCTCCCTGGCATAAAATGAGAAACTGTGCCGAAGATTTTTTTCTAACCTACTCTAAAATTAATTGTTATGTGTGAGCCCGCGGGGGGGACGGGAGTTAATTGAGCATCAGGACTAAGCCCCACACGCCTACAAGAGAAGGAAATCATGCAAAGGAGACGTGCATCGCGCCAGCAAAAGATTGGTCTGCCATGATCACGATTCGGCCAGGAAAACCTCCATAAGTGCACTTATAGCTAAACTACTATACTAAGAAGAGAGAGGGGGGAAACGAGCATAGACACCGTAAAAGCCCTATCGACAGGAAATAATTAAAAATTGTTGCATACATTATCAGAAAATTCTTCAGGAGACAGATGGTTGGAAACCGTGCTTTTTATTGATAGGTACAGAAAAAAAACTAGTAGAGAGTGGCAGGACATCATTCTTTGACTTCAATTCNGTTAAAGTAGCGTCACGTGTACTGAGGTAACGCCATCGCAAATTAGATAGGTGGTAAATATATAACTTAAAAAAAAACTATTTTCCTATAGTGTATTATATAAGGTTACATATTCATTCTAGAGACTAGCTGGTCCAAACCGTTACTCCAAATATGAGCAAATTTGTAATTTCTCGGGAAAATATATGCGTATTAGGTCTACGCTTGATATTATCCTGCGACCTGATGTAATTAATAAACTGAACTTACCTGTCAGAATGTAAAAATACGAGGGGTTAGAGAGCGATCTGTCTCCCTGGCATAAAATGAGAAACTGTGCCGAAGATTTTTTTTCTAACCTACTCTAAAATTAATTGTTATGTGTGAGCCCGCGGTGGGGACGGGAGTTAATTGAACCTCAGGACTAAGCCCCACACGCCTACAAGGGAAGGAAATCATGCAAAGGAGACGTGCATCGCGCCAGCAAAAGATTGGTCTGCCATGGCCACGATTCGGCCAGGAAAACCTCCATGAGTGCACTTATAGCTAAACTACTATACTAAGACGAGAGAGGGGAAAACGAGCATAGACACCGTAAAAGCCCTTTCGACAGGAAATAATTAAAAATTGTTGCATACATTATCAGAAAATTCTTCAGGAGACAGATGTTTGGAAACCGTGCTTTTTATTCATAGGTAGAGAAAAAAACTAGTAGAGAGCGGCAGGACATCATTCTTTGACTTCAATTCACGCTGACTTAACCAGAGTGGTGTTTGCACATCACTCTGGTGGGGGAAGTGCCGCGATGGGGCCTCTCCCCCCTCCCGAAGCCCCAGTGGATTCTGGAAACTTAAAGAAAATAGAATAAGTTGCCAGTGAGTGTTAGCAGAGCCAACACTGACCGGCTTTTACTTATTTGTGCCGAAGGTCGACAGTTTCCCCATTATATACTTTTCTCACTCCAGCACGCTTTGACGGACAATACTGAAATCAAGTGCGGTAGTGGTAAGGGATTAAGCGTGGGTGAATAATTGGTCGAAATAAAGTGTTTGGGTGAGGTGTACGCATTAAATACTTTATTTTAATGGTTATAAAAGCATTATATCGAAAATAGATGTTTGATCGTCCGTAATTAAAATATTTGAATACAAAACAATTATCCATTTAATAAGTTAAGCGTATAGTTACACCGCTGATTGGAAAATAACTTTTCAAAAGGATGGAAAATTACAGAATTTGTTTTATGTATCTTAAACAAATGTGAGTGGCGACGGCTCACTTTGCGTCTGAATCGTCAGAATGAGCGGGTACCGACAGCTCGCTTGGCAGTGAAATCGAGAAATTAACGCTATCTATGTGTTGAAAATAGAATCCAATATGGAGGGTGCTGACAGCACCACTTATTCAATAAAAACAAATATGGCTGCCGTTTGGTGGCTAAATAGACAGGTTGTCCGGTGACGAAATCGGTAATGAAAACACTAGTGCCACCATAATTGTAAAAGATGCAATGGTGCTTTATTTAGCATTAAAATAAAAAAAATCCTCATTATAATCGGTCTTACAGTTATTAATAAAAATATTTATAATAAATTATGCGTGTATTCAAAGTCCCGCATCTTGTATGTAAATATACTTTTGATAAAAACTTTTGTTCTAATTGGAATGGAAATTCATATTTTTCTATGCCTATAAACATAAGCGCCAACACCTTGTCTGGCGTCTGAATCAAGACATTTACGCCACCTCTGTGTTGAAAATAGAATCTATCATAAAGGATGCTGAAGGTACTACCTATACTTTTGAAACATAAAAAAATATGGGTGCCACCTGGTGCGTACATCGATAATTAATACACTTATGCCACCAAGGTGATGAAAAAACATGAAATCCAAGATGGCGTCCCCAGCAATGTATTAACAAATGACAAATTAAAAATCAAGATGGCATATTCCAGAAATATATAAGCAAATGACAAAACGAAAAAACCAAGCTGTAATCCTCCAGCAATATATAAGCAAACGACAAACTAAAAACCAAGATCGCTGCACACGATAGAATGATGGTGGTGGTGGAACCCCCGGAAATGCAAGTGTACTTCAAATACATTTTTTGTGAATAATTTTTTTATAATTTAAATAAGTTTTAAATTACATTTTTTATAATTTTTGTTAATTCCTTTTAATTTTTTTGGAATTCTTTATAATTTGTAAAAATTTTGGATATTTTGGGTTTTGGGGGTTTTTAAGGTCAAAGGTCACCGGGGTCAAGGTCAAATGTCGAGGTCAACTTTGTTGAACATGGCGGACTAGATGGCCACCAGGGGACCGGAATAACAGAGCATGAACAGCTCCGACGCTCCGAGTCCCCTTCCCCTTGTGCTAAAACATGATATATTATTCTACAGATGAGTTATTACATGATTGTACCCTTTTATTCATTTGAAATGGTAATTCAATTTGAAGTTAATTTTTATCAAGCCTGTCTAGTTTTGCCGTGAGTTTTGGGGATATTTATTATATTTCAATGTTTTCCAATAAAAATTTTTGTGGATATTTTATTTAAAAAATCGTCTAAAATATCTTTTGTTAAATTTAAATAAATTTTAATCCTCTATACTTGTTTCATTTCTTAGTGTAGTTTTTGTCTTTTTGTTAGTGTAGTTATTCGAGAAAGCCATTTTTAAGTTTTATATCACATTTAACAAATGGGAGTTTAGTGATTGCGAGCGATACATGTACGTCTCCCATCATGGGTTTTAGTATGCACTCCTAGGCCAGGCAATCATATAAACTGAGAGAATACCTATTTTTTTACTCAGTCCAGCAGGGAAATCCTTATATGAATAAAATATGCAGACGATATAGAAGTGCATACACTATACTGATATATACAAACATATATTATATATATATATACACTTATACCTACATAACCGGCTTGCTTTTAGTTCCTCGTAACTCCTATTTTTCCGTTATATTCGGTTCTGGGTGAAATATGTGTACTATTATTATTGCACATCTGCAGCTAAAGTCCTTAAATACAACTCTGTAACATATGGCTATATTTTTAGGGCAATTAAACATAATTTTTTCCCCGTCAAGTTATTTTGGTTTCCTCAAACGAAATCGAAGTTGCAGAAGTAAGCCAACGTCAGATGTATGTACATATGTAATAAAATTTCTAAAACATATTTTGCACATTTCATCAATCTTTCACCCAACCTTGAAAATTTTTTAAATTAATATTCAATTAAGTGTAAAATTCTTGAAAATATAAATTTACTACTTACGTCAAAGTGAGTGTTAAATTAAGTCATTTGTTCCGTATTTTACACAATTTATAAATTGATAATGATTTTAATATGGACAACATATGTTTTTGAAAATAATATCTCTTACTCAATTATTCATCAGTTACTTATCACCCTCGCCGCACTTTATTTCTCGCCCACACTATATATAGGTGTCTATGGTGTTCAAGAGCTCTCTTGTCTAAGTGTTAGATTTTAAAGACATTCGTCATTATCAATGTAGGTTATCGAACATTTAGGGGTGAAATAACAGTTTAAATTTAAATCGATTGCAGATGTGCAAAAATTCAGCCATCGCCCAGTATTTTCAATTATTGTAATATTTTCAATTGATCAAAAATGGCTAGCTTGTATGTTTTACGGAAATTAACGTACGATCAAAGACGCAAAATTGAAATGATTTAATGAAAAGTTTCTATTACCATGTGTGCTATGAGAATGCGAAAGTTTCATTTCCGATGTGAGGTGAATATGAATAACAGTTGATTAAACATGGGCCCATCACTTCAAGCCATAAAGGAGGAAATGATGTTTTGTATTAAAACAGAAATACTTATAATAAATACCATAAACTTAATACTACTAAAATTAGCGATTAGAGATTAGAGCGGGAAGACCTAATATCAGTTCATTTCAAACGCAGTAGTCAATGAAGTACGATATAAATTAATAAATTACTACAAGGTGTGAGTTGAGAGAAAATTCGAAATACCGATTTTGCTTTAGGAATACTCCTGTTCATTTGGCCAATACAACAGACAACAAACTTCTTGATTTTAGCTTTGAGCTGTTAAATAAACTAACATCTGACTAAGCTTCCAATGTTTCTTTTTATCGGTATGCAGGTAGTATAGGTCGCAAGGTGTAAGAATTATTCGGTATAAGATACTATTTCGGCATGAAAATAATAGCTGAGCGCAGTTTCCGTCGATCAAATTAAAATATAGTTAACTTGGTGAAATAAGCTGCAAGTAATGTATAATAAGAAGTTCGTGATATAACGAATATACCTACTTTCCTAAACATGGGTACAATTAATTTTTAACTAAGTTCTTAAAAGGTGAGTTGGTAGGTAGTATTTGACTTCCTTTGAAATCAATAACACAAGAAATGAAACCAGAAACTTAAGAAAAAATAGTGAGATGATAACAATTACACACGTGCCTTACCTGGGACTTGAAACCAGAAAACCTTGTACAACAAGCTGGCGTGCAATGCACTGCATTACGGTCGCATTCAGAGCTTCAACTTCGGATTTAATAAGTATAATGNTACAACAAGCTGGCGTGCAATGCACTGCATTACGGTCGCATTCAGAGCTTCAACTTCGGATTTAATAAGTATAATGTTTCGAATAGAAGGGTTTACTAAACTTAAATATTTTATGAGCCGTCGTTATGAAAATAAGTGACTGCGCCTCTTAAAACATTAAGTTTACATGGCCTGCCATAGCGCTACTTGAGTGAAGAATTTGGTGGATAACGATTGTTTGGTCACTGAGATATGGCAGGAAAAACTTTTATTTTCTTTTTTGATTCTATCATTCAAAATTGCCAAAAAAAACTCTATATACAATGCTTCTAATGTATAATGTCTACATACAAATTTTGGTTGAATTTGGTTAAATTATTTAATACATATGGCAAACGTGCCTAAATTATTTATGAAGTAGTGATTATAAACATTGTTGTCGAACCCATTTNTTATTTAATACATATGGCAAACGTGCCTAAATTATTTATGAAGTAGTGATTATAAACATTGTTGTCGAACCCATTTAAACCATGGGGAAGTTTACAAGGCCTTCTGTAGCATTAATGGTGTGCACAATTTGGTACAAATTAATTGAAATGTTCCAGTATAATATTTGGTGGGGATCGGTTGATTGGTCCTATATAAATATAGGGGAAAAAGGTAATGAAGTAGCATTTTCGATGATAGTATACTTCTCAACGAAAGTCTCCCACGCAGATGGATTGGTCGTGCGATACGTGTGGACGAACCGCTGCTGAAANATAAGTTGCCAGTGAGTGTTAGCAGAGCCAACACTGACCGGCTTTTACTTATTTGTGCCGAAGGTCGACAGTTTCTCCATTAAATACTTTTCTCACTCCAGCACGCTTTGACGGACAATACTGAAATCAAGTGCGGTAGTGGTAAGGGATTAAGCGTGGGTGAATAATTGGTCGAAATAAAGTGTTTGGGTGAGGGGTACGCATTAAATACTTTATTTTAATGGTTATAAAAGCATTAAATCAAAAAAAGATGTTTGATCGTCCGTAATTAAAATCTTTTAATACAAAACAATTATCCATTTAATAAGTTAAGCGTGCAGTTACACCGCTGATTGGAAAATAACTTTTCAAAACGATGGAAAACTACAGAATTTTTTTTATGTCTATTAAACAAATGTGAGTGGCGACGGCTCACTTTGCGTCTGCATCGTCAGAATGAGCGGGTACCGACAGCTCGCTTGGCAGTGAAATCGAGAAATTAACGCTATCTATGTGTTGAATATAGAATCCAATATGGAGGGTGCTGACAGCACCACTTATTCAATAAAAACAAATATGGCTGCCGTTTGGTGGCTAAATAGACAGGTTGTCCGGTGACAAAATCGGTAATGAAAACACTAGCGCCACCCTAATTGTAAAAGATGCAATGGTGCTTTATTTAGCATTAAAATAAAAAATCCTCATTATAGTCGGTCTTAAAGTTATTAATAAAAATATTTATAATAAATTATGCGTGTAGTCAAAGTCCCGCATCTTGTAAGTAAATATACTTTTGATAAAAACTTTTTTTCTTATTGGAATGGAAATTACATATTTTTCTATGCATATAAACATAAGCGCCAACACCTTGTCTGGCGTCTGAATCAAGACATTTACGCCACCTCTGGGTTGAAAATAGAATCTATCATAAAGGATGCTGAAGGTACTACCTATACTTTCGAAACATAGAGATGAGCTATTACATGAATTTACCCTTTTATTCATTTGAAATGGTAATTCAATTTGAAGTTAATTTTTATCAAGCCTGTCTAGTTTTGCCGTGAGTTTTGGGGATATTTATTATATTTCAATGTTTTTCAATGAAAATTTTTGTGGATATTTCATTAAAAAAATCGTCTAGAATATCTTTTGTTAAATTGAAATACATTTTAATCCTCTATACTTGTTTCATTTCTTAGTGTAGTTTTTGTCTTTTTGTTAGTGTAGTTGTTCGAGAAAGCCATTTTTAAGTTTTATATCACATTTAACAAATGGGAGTTTAGTGATTGCGAGCGATACATGTACGTCTCCCATCATGGGTTTTCGTATGCACTCCTAGGCCAGGCAATCTTATAAACTGAGAGAATATCTATTTTTTTACTCAGTCCAGCAGGGAAATCCTTATATGAATAAAATATGCAGACGATATAGGAGTGCATGCATTATACTGATATATACAAACGTATATATATATATATACACTTATACCTACATAACCGGCTTGCTTTTAGTTCCTCGTAACTCCTATTTTTCCGTTATATTCGGTTCTGGGTGAAATATGTGTACTATTATTATTGCACATCTGCAGCTAAAGTCCTTAAATACAACTCTGTAACATATTGCTATATTTTTAGGGCAATTAAACATAATTTTTTCCCCGTCAATTATTTTGGTTTCCTCAAACGAAATCGAAGTTGCAGAAGTAAGCCAACGTCAGATGTGTGTACATATGTAATAAAATTTCTAAAACATATTTTGCACATTTCATCAATCTTTCACCCAACCTAGAAACATTTTTTAATTAATATTCAATAAGGTGTAAAATTCTTGAAAATATAAATTTACTACTTACGTCAAAGTGAGTGTTAAATTAAGTCATTTGTTCCGTATTTTACACAATTTATGAATTGATAATGATTTTAATATGGACATGTGTTTTTGAAAATAATATCTCTTACTCAACTATTCATCAGTTACTTATCACCCTCGCCGCACTTTATTTCTCGCCCACACTATATATAGGTGTCTATGTGTGTGTTCAAGAGCTCTCTTGTCTAATTGTTAGATTTTAAAGACATTCGTCATTATCAATGCAGGTTATCGAACATTAGAGGTGAAATAACACATTAAATTTAAATCGATTGCAGATTTGCAAAAATTCAGCCATCGCCCAGTATTTTCAATTATTCTAATATTTTCAATTGATCAAAAATGGCTAGCTTGTATGTTTTACGGAAATTAACGTACGATCAAAGACGCAAGATTGAAATGATTTAATGAAAAGTTTATATTACCATGTGTGCTATGAGAATGCGAAAGTTTCATTTCCGATGTGAGGTTAATATGAATAACAGTTGATTAAACATGGGCCCATCACTTCAAGCCATAAAGGAGGAAATGATGTTTTTTATTGAAACAGGAATACTTATAATGAAAACCATAAACTTAATACTACTAAAATTAGCGATTAGAGATTACTGTGAGCGGGAAGACCTAATATCAGTTCATTTCAAACGCAGTAGTCAATGAAGTATGATAGAAATTAATAAATTACTACAAGGTGTGAGCTGAGACAAAATTCGAAATGCCGATTTTGCTTTAGGAATACTCCTGTTTATTTGGCAAATACAACAGACAACAAACTTCTTGATTTTAGCTATGAGCTGTTAAATAAACTAACACGTAAATCTGACTAAGCTTCCAATGTTTCTTTTTATCGGTATGCAGGTAGTATAGGTCCCAAGGTGTAAGAATTATTCGGTATAAGATACTATTTTGGCATGAAAATAATAGCTGAGTGCAGTTTCCGTCGATAAAATTAAAATATAGTTAACTTGGTGAAATAAGCTGCAAGTAATGTAAAATAAGAAGTTCGTGATATAACGAATATACCTACTTTCCTAAACATGGGTACAATTAATTTTTAAATAAGTTCTTAAAAGGTGAGTTAGTAGGTAGTATTTGACTTCCTTTGAAATCAATAACACAAGAAATGAAACCAGAAACTTAAGATAAATAGTGAGATGATAACAATTACACACGTGCCTTACCTGGGACTTGAAACCAGAAAACCTTATACAACAAGCTGGCGTGCAATGCACTGCATTACGGTCGCATTCAGAGCTTCAACTTCGGATTTAATAAGTATAATGTTTCGAATAGAAGGGTTTACTAAACTTAAATATTTTATGAGCCGTCGTTATGAAAATAAGTGACTGCGCCTCTTAAAACATTAAGTTTACATGGCCTGCCATAGCGCTACTTGAGTGAAGAATTTGGTGGATAACGATTGTTTGGTCACTGAGATATGGCAGGAAAAACTTTTATTTTCTTTTTTGATTCTATCATTCAAAATTGCCAAAAAAAACTCTATATACAATGCTTCTAATGTATAATGTCTACATACAAATTTTGGTTGAATTTGGTTAAATTATTTAATACATATGGCAAACGTGCCTAAATTATTTATGAAGTAGTGATTATAAACATTGTTGTCGAACCCATTAAAACCATGGGGAAGTTTACAAGGCCTTCTGTAGCATTAATGGTGTGCACAATTTGGTACAAATTAATTGAAATGTTCCAGTATAATATTTGGTGGGGATCGGTTGATTGGTCCTATATAAATAGAGGGGAAAAAGGTAATGAAGTAGCATTTTCGATGTTAGTATACTTCTCAACGAAAGTCTCCCACGCAGATGGATTGGTCGTGCGATACGTGTGGACGAACCGCTGCTGAAANTAGTATACTTCTCAACGAAAGTCTCCCACGCAGATGGATTGGTCGTGCGATACGTGTGGACGAACCGCTGCTGAAATGACCCTCAAGACCGCCAGACACTATCCAACCTGATATCATGTGTGACTACGTTCAAGGTAGCGTTTACGTGCCCCCAATTTAACGCATTTTTTATGTTGTGTTAGTAAACTGAAGTGAAAATTTTACAAAACGTGTGGCGAGAAATCAAGAATCGAATTAGTACTGCCAGAGCACTCGAGATGCCAAAATAAAACTTTTACATATGCTCTTTAATTAGCAGCAGACTTTCCTGGATTCGAGAATGTAACTGTGTGTACGTAAAAAAAAAGTTTTGCAATTTTGATCAAGTCATTTTAAGTAAGTCTTATTCTTTAGGTTATTTAATCAAATTACACATTAGAAAAATCTATTATTTATATGTGTTTATATCACGCACATTTAAATAGTTAAGTATTTTAATTTATTTTTAGAACAAAGAAGTAAGACATTTAACATCAATTTTAAAATCCATGTTTGGGGGAATGTGGACAGATATAAATAATTTTTTTTTATATCTGAAAATCCTTTTTGTTTTACTTTATCATGTTTTCGCAACATTTACAAGATATCTTCACTGAAATCAATTAAATTCAGAATCTGAAAGGAACAAGAGGCATTTGTTAAAAGCCAGCCTCAGCAACAGATAGAAGTTTCGTAGCGAGTAACCGCAACCCCCAAATGACTGAAACGTTGTCGCGGATAAAAGAGGCAGGAAATAGCTTTGCAATTCGGCATTTTGAACACAAAGCCCTTATGGTTCTGTGGATGGTTTCAAATACTCGTGGACGCTTCAATACCACTTTTTATCCCGCCTTTTTGCCTTTCAGTATTTTACTCGCGTCGTGGGTCGCAAATACAGTCCCCACCCACAATTACTTTTCCCACGTACTTCTCTTCCGCCAGTTCTTCCTTTCCTGCTCGGTCATTCGATGTCTCTTTTTGTTCCCCCAAGCGGCAGTGATGAGCGAAGTAAAAAAAATTTAACAAAAGGGTTGTTTGCACGATGAAGCAAATACGCTGTTTCGTGAACGCATACACGAGTTACCTCAAAATTAGCCCACATCTGAGACATATTTCTGCCTGTACTTTTTATCGTTTACAAGCGTTATAATTTTTAAAAGCCATGTTCAACGTGCTCTAAGTAAATAATTCTCACTGCTACAACATGTGCGATTTCATGCCGAGATGAATAATATACTGTGTGAATTTACCAACATTTTCAACTATAAATCCCAATATTAATGTTGAAGTTAATTTACCTCAATACGAAAAGGTCGCAAATATAAATGAAACATTAAAGTGAAAAAAACCTGATATATTAGAAAGTAACCAAAATAATTATAGTAGAATGATTATACCGATTTTTGTACAAGGGACTAGGGGTTCGGAACGTCGGAGCTGTCCATGCTCTGTCATTTCGGTCAGCCAGCGGCCATCTTGTACATCATGTTAGATGTCGAGGACCTTGACCCGGTGACCTCCAACCTCAAAATCCAAAAAATCCAAAAATTCCAAAAAATACCAAATTATTTATAAATAATTATTAAACAAATATAAAAATTATTAAATTTATTATTAAAATTATTAAAAAACTCTTAATACAATTTTAATAAAAAGTTACATTTCCGCACCACGCCTAGCAGACGACTGAACCCCTCACCTCCACCAGACCTCACCAATTCCATCGTATACGGTCATCTTGATTTTTCCTTTTATCATTTTTTCAAAGGCAGAAGGACACCATCTTGTTTGTTTCGTTTCTCATTCGTTTATACATTGTTGGATAACGCCATCTTGAATTTCATATGTTTTCATCACCTAGGTTGCGCTAGTATATTATTAATCAAAATCACCACCAGTCGGCACCCGATATTTTNTTCATATGTTTTCATCACCTAGGTTGCGCTAGTATATTATTAATCAAAATCACCACCAGTCGGCACCCGATATTTGTTAATTTTTTAAAGTATAGGTTGCACTTTCTGTGCCCTCCAATCTATTTTCAACACATAGGTGGCATTTATTTCTTGATTCAGCCGCCCCCGCCCATGTTTCTCATTAGCTAATTGTCCTCCGAATCACCCCCAACCACCCCCTTCTAGTATATATAAATGCATTGCTAATATTTCTCATTGGCTAATTGCCACACTCCCACACCAATTACTTACCTTCGTTCTACCAACTAGTCGGCAGGTCTCTATCCCCACCACCGCGAAACAACACACATTCTCCTATATTGGTTTTTTCGTTTGTCATTTGTTTATATTTTGAATACCTCGGTGGCGTTAGTGTATTAATTACTGATTTCATCACCAGACGACCTGCCTATTAAGCCACCAGGCGGCAGCCACATTTGTTTATGTTTTTTAAAGTATAAGTGGTGCTATCGATGCCCTCCATATTGAATACTATTTTTAACAAACTGGTAGCGTTAATTTCTCGATTTCACTGCCAAGCAAGCTGTTGGTACACGTTCTCTAATTTTCCATCAAATTAAAAAAAAAATTTATCATCAGCAGTATACCTACATAAAAAAATTATTAAATTGACATTGTTTTTGTGTACAAATTTTTAATTAAGACAGATGAAAATTAATTTTTCGTTTTAATGCTAATTAAATCACGATTGAAATTGAGTATTTATTTTGTTACCTCTCACCAAAACACTTTAGTCCGAACAAATATTCAGCCATACTTAATACTTTACCACTACCGCTCTTGTTTTCAGTATTGTCTACCAGAGCGTGCTAGTGTTGGGAAAGTATACAATTGGAAAAATATCGACATTTGGCACGGTTTCTCGTCTAATACCAAATGTGACAGATCGCTCTTCCACCCCTCGTCTTTTAGCATTCTGACTGGTTAAGTTCAGATATTTGATTCCATTAGGNTTAATACTTTACCACTACCGCTCTTGTTTTCAGTATTGTCTACCAGAGCGTGCTAGTGTTGGGAAAGTATACAATGGGACATTTGGCACGGTTTCTCGTCTAATACCAGATGTGACAGATCGCTCTTCCACCCCTCGTCTTTTAGCATTCTGACTGGTTAAGTTCAGATATTTGATTCCATTAGGNATGTGACAGATCGCTCTTCCACCCCTCGTCTTTTAGCATTCTGACTGGTTAAGTTCAGATATTTGATTCCATTAGGTAGCGGGATATTATAGAGTTCTCGCGAAATTACAATCTGCTCAATTTTGGAGTATCGGTTCGGGCCAGCTAGTCTCTGGAGGAATATCTAACATCATGAAATACGGTATTAGAAATTATATATTTTTTTAAATTATTTATTTATCACATATATTATTTCGGAAGACATTACCTCAGTACCCAAGACGCTAGTGTAACACTTCGTTTGCATTCACCAAATGTGTTTTAATACACGAAAAGTATAAATGTTCGAATAATGCAGATCGCATGGCATGTAAGTTTGTAAAATGTGGCATTGCATTTGCTACCTGCGATAACTTGCAGAGGAATGCAAAAACCTGCGTAGCTGTAGGACCTTCACCTGCCAAAACTCGCCTTGTATACGCTCCTTCTCAGCAGCGTACGAGTGTACTTCCCACACAACCAAGGGTTCAGGATGAGCATCCACCATCGTGCCAACAACCAACACGATTCAGAATCTTGGTAAGGTCTGGGTTAATTAATGTCAATGGTTTTGTGGAGGCTCAAACTGCATTCCGTCACAGTCTTAAGACCTATTGCTTCACAATAAGAGCGGGTATTCGAAGGGTATTTGCATATATTTAACTCTGATGGGGGAAAACATCGCTGTTGGCTCTCTACAAAAACGCACTTCCAATAAAATTTAATGTATGGCNATTTAACTCTGATGGGGGAAAACATCGCTGTTGGCTCTCTACAAAAACGCACTTCCAATAAAATTTAATGTATGGTTCCAACGCATCATTGAAAAACTGACCCCATTCAACGAAAGAAAGGTATTCTAATCGAAAGGTAAGTAATCGAAATTCCTGTAAAAACCTCACAGTGATACGAGGCATATCCAGAAATTAAGAGTACTCAATTTTTTTGTATTTGTAAAAAAAAAAAACAACGTTATTTAAACAAAAATACTGTATATTTAAGGTTTATATGTTACTTATTTTTCCACGTAGTCACCTTCCCGTTCTATGCAGGTTATAAGTCGTGGCACAAGCTTTTTGATGCCCTCCTCAATGAACTCTCCCACCATCTCCTTTGTCCACTTCAAGACTTCTTGTTTCACCTCCTCATAGGTTAGAAAATTTTTTCCACCCATGTAAGTCTTCAGGAAGGTGAAAAGATGAAAATCTGAAGGTGCCTTGTCAGGGGAGTATGCAGGGTGGTTCAAAATGTCCCAACCAAACGAGTTTAAAAGTGCCTTGGTGGCGTTAACTGTGTGCGGGCGGGCGTTGTCGTGCAACAAACATACCCCCTTCGTCAACATTCCCCTCCGTTTGTTTTGAATTGCTCTGTTGAGCTTTTGTAGGGTCTCACAGTATCATGCTGCAGTAATCGTCTCCCCCTGAGGCAAACAATCAATCAAAATGATCCCTTTTTGGTCCCAAAACACGGTTGCCATGATTTGTTTGGCCAAAATGAAGGTATTGAATTTTTTGGCAGATGGGGAACCAGTGTACCGCCACTGTGATGACTGTTTTTTTTGTCTCAGGTGTATAATAAGCCACCCATGTTTTAGCATCAGTCACAATGGAGCTCAGAAAATCCTCACCTTCCAATTCAAATCGCTGAAGGAACTTGCGAGCGCTAGCGACCCAATTCAATTTGTGCTGCTCTATGAGTTGTTTTGGGACCCATCTTGAGCACAATTTTTGATATCCCAGCGTTTCTGGAATTGTTTCGTGTAACACAGATCTGGAAATTCGTGGAAAAATCGCAGACATTTCATCGACTTACAATCGGTAGTTTTCACGAACAGTTTCCTCGATTTTTTTCACCAACTCATCGGTCACAATTGAAGGTCTTCCACTCCTTTCCTCGTCATGAATAATCATTCTTCTTTCATTAAACTTACGACAACAATTAAACACGTTTTTTCGGTTCATAGCACCTTCGTCATAAACAGTTTTGACCCGTGCAAACATTTGAGTTGGCGTTTGTCCTTCCGTGAGAAGGAACCTTATTACAGCGTGCACCTCGCACTTGGCGAGATTTCTGAATGACATATTCACAGAAACGGAAACTACGAGGCGAGTTTTGCTACTGATAGTATCTCCGGTGCTCGTTGTGTTCAGGAGACCTCCCACTACCACTCTGTTTTGCCAACTGTTGGAAAAAAAATTCCCACAGGACGACAGCCTAACAGTACTCTTACTGTATGGACACATCTCGTATATATGTCACGAAAAAGAAGTATACAAAAAGCGGGTTTCGGGGTAAATATTAACAAAAATTTTCCCTTCTAAACAAAATACTTGCCCCCCCCCCCTCTGCAAAACATTTGTTTAAAATTCATGTTGGAAAAAATCATGTATCATGTACGGATGCGTTATGAAGCTTTCAATAAAGTAATCATGCCTCGAAAAACTCAAAAACCTAGTTAAAACTACTTCGCTACGCCTCACGGTATGCGAGATACAACGTGAAGGATCCCATGCATTCCTCTCAACCAGGCATAGTCGCTCCTCAATAAAAATTTGTCCTCCCAAAATTAAAATCCGTACTTTAGGAAATGTAGGCAGCGGGTAGAAATATCCATATGATTTTTCCATGTGCAACGAATATTCTAGCGCTCAGTGTCCGCAAAAAAACTCTTTATACATGCAACTAATGTTCATATAGTAATATTTGCGGGGGGAAAATTATATATCGTGAGGAGATTCTAGTGTAAAGTTACACACACCACAAATACAAAATCATAAAAAGAGTTTNCGTACTTTAGGAAATGTAGGCAGCGGGTAGAAATATCCATATGATTTTTCCATGTGCAACGAATATTCTAGCGCTCAGTGTCCGCAAAAAAACTCTTTATACATGCAACTAATGTCCATATAGTAATATTTGCGAGGGGAAAATTATATATCGTGAGGAGATTCTAGTGTAAAGTTACACACACCACAAATACAAAATCATAAAAAGAGTTTCATTCTGCGAACAAAATTGCTGTACTTTCATACATTCGTGTGCGCTCGCTCCATTACGAGATATATCTGATGCGAGGTAAAGAACCCCCACCCCCCCTCCAGAATTTAACCACACTGCTTACTTTACTTTATCCGAAGGAAAAGTGGCATGCGAACATGTGAATGTATATGTGCGGCCTCAAATATAGCAGGTGTCAATAGTATTCACTCTTTACGAACTACGTGAACTAAAATATATTTTAATTTCCGAGTTGCTAGTCGACAATGCAGATACAACAATACGAATTCCAACAAAGACACACACATAGAGCCATCATTCGTTTACCTCCAGCCTCTTCGAGACATATAACAAAGGAGCTCACAGGTGCGAAAAAATTAGAGCGTATTGCAGCCAGTGCTTTACAAAGGCCATCAAATTTGAGTTATGTTAATAACTTTAGAATGAAGATAATTAATTCAATGCACAAATTATTTTTTTGTAAACAAATTCTGGCTGGACTAGATTTCCACCTATAATATTTTTCGTATAAAAAAATCTCATGTGTCAAATTTGTTTCACTATTCTGGTGAAACCAAAGATACTTCGTAATGCTGTGAAACTAAGAAATAAGACAAATATGGTACATTCTCCACTAGCTCATACTACGTGAAACACACACACATACTCACACCCAGAGCCCGAAATATCCCAATTGCTGGCGACATTGATAGACGCAGTAAAAACTATTGAGACAAAATCATNTAGATAATTAATTCAATGCACAAATTGTTTTTTTGTAAACAAATTCTGGCTGGACTAGAGTTCAACCTATAATATTTTTCGTATAAAAAAATCTCATGTGTCAAATTTGTTTCACTATTCTGGTGAAACCAAAGATACTTCGTAATGCTGTGAAACTAAGAAATAAGACAAATATGGTACATTCTCCACTAGCTCATACTACGTGAAACACACACACATCTCACACCCAGAGCCCGAAATATCCCAATTGCTGGCGACATTGATAGACGCAGTAAAAACTATTGAGACAAAATCANCTCACACCCAGAGCCCGAAATATCCCAATTGCTGGCGACATTGATAGACGCAGTAAAAACTATTGAGACAAAATCATACTTTAATAAGAGGTCAGTGTCCCATTACAGAAGTAGACGAGAGACACGTGCAGTTCGTAATCTGAGCTCGCGCGAACGTCCAGGCCCGTTGGACCAGGTGTTGACTTGGACTTTGCCCTAGCGCACTGCCAGCAGGAGAGTTGTGCTGTGGCCGCTGGGGGTTCTCGCTCCAGCAGCATGCTTATTTCACACACACGCCAAATTAATTCATAGGAAAGAAAATCACACATGATATCTGCACTCACAATTCAACACCAGGGGAAACCCATATTCAAGGGAACCTGGATTCCATGCTCGACTCGTTCGGAAGAATTCATTTTTTACAGAAAAATCCATGTTAATGCGGGAAAGATTTCTTGGTGGAGTCCTTACTAGTTCTTGTTTGCCCTAGCAACTCGCTCTGTCTCAAAAGGATGTAAACTTTACTTTTATTATTATTTTTGCTTGCACATCACCTAGAAGATCTATGTTCACACTACTATTTTACGAAAATCGAGTAGGCAGACACGAATAAAAAAACATTTACATCTGTTCATTATAAGAGGAAGTGGGGTTGCAGCTTTTTCTCTCTCATCGAATCCACTACATCGGGCAGTAAGAATCCTGAGGCATCATAGTTTCCAAACATTTGTGTTTTAATAACTAGGAGCACTCTGTACTTTGTGATCACTTCGCAAATACGCTATGATGGAGCGTGCACCGTTCAAGTATATCAGAAGTCAATTATTTTCTATCTGTTCAGCGTTGGTAAGTGAGTGGAGAGATTTAAGTGACTCTTAACATCGAGGTCCCGATGAAGGTGAAGTGAGGTGAGTATGGAGCAGCACCGGAATAAAAGGGTCGGTAAAACGGGAGATCACCGAGAAAACTCGCTGATCAGCGGCATCGTCCGGCACGATTCCCACGTGTAAAAATCCGGGGAGCGAACTCACCGGGAAACGAACCGGGTTCCCTCAGGTAAAAGGCGAGTAGTCTAACCACTGCACCGCAGCGTTCGAGATCATAAACATTTTAAATAAGATTGTTATTGTATTAAGCCANGCGAGTAGTCTAACCACTGCACCGCAGCGTTCGAGATCATAAACATTTTAAATAAGATTGTTATTGTATTAAGCCAGTTTCACCGAAAGAGGGCGTGTCTCTTTACGAACGTCCTAATTTGTTACTGTTATTTTCTTGTATATTTCACACGACAACGTCGTCTTCTGTAATAGCAGTAGTCGGTCACATACGTTGCGGGATTTGGGCTCCTTTAAGATTGTTAGGAATTTGTTTTAGAACACGGTTACGAAAACAGCTGACCAAGTAAGAAAAGTAATTGTGATGAGTGTTATGAGTTCTGAAGTTCCATTACAGTCGTGAGTTTTTTTCATCTACTTTTACTCCGTATGTCATCTTCAGCTTTTACCAAGTACATTTTAGGCCTTTACATCTCTCGTATGTCAAAAACAGAGATGGAAACTATATTTAAAAAATACATGTCTTTTAACTTTTATTAAATATTCGTTTACGATAGTATGTAGAAACTGGTGTGGTTGAAACTTGTGCCTTGAACTAGGGAACTGGACTGCTCACTGTGATTCCGTTAGACAAAATTTTTCGAAACTGGTTTTTACACAGAAATTCAATAAACTGGTCAAAAATACCAGAACTATCTTTTCTTTATGATTCTTTTAAACAAGGAGAGCGAAAATTTAGCAGAAATATAATTTCACCAGTATTTCTTGTTTGCATATTCGCTTAGCTTTTGCAGTGTTTAACAGTAACGTATAATTTTTAACTCTGTAATCATAAAATTTGTCTTATTGTGTTTTAGAAACTTTGTTTGGCGTTTTAACTGAACAGCTATTTACATTTATATAATCAGTTTATCTTAGCATAATAATATGATTTTTAACGAATAAAATTTTTGTTTGCTTTGATCATGGTTCCTTCATTGCTAAAATAATTTGGTTTGCGCAATGTTATGTTAAGATTATCAACCAAATATTAAATTTAATGTGTTGACCAAATTTGCTTAAAAACTTTTTATTTGTGTTTAATATGATTATACGTTGAGTGCATATTAATAATGTAAAGAGCAATATGCTGAAGTTTTTAACCATAATCATACATTTACGCAATATTTGTGGAACGAAGTTAAGTATAAAATTAGGCGTAAGCCGTAAATTTAGCAAAAATAAAGAAATTTATATAAACAATACTGCGTGGAGTTCGCCAGCAGGGGAAGTGGCGTCCGTGATGCAGCTCTTGAGGGGCAGGTAGTCATCTTAGTAAGCCGTCAATCAGTAAAAAATTTCCTGGACATAGCCGTACTCGAAGTAGTCTAGTTCTGTTACGTCCCGAAAATGAGGGCGGCAAGGGAATTGGCCCCTTCCTGTCGATCCATCTTGCCGGATATTTCTACACCCTGCACGCTCCNGGTCATCTTAGTAAGCCGTCAATCGGTAAACAATTGCCTGGACATAGCCGTACGCGATGTAGTCTAGTTCTGTTACGTCCCGAAAATGAGGGCGGCAAGGGAATTGGCCCCTTCCTGTCGATCCATCTTGCCGGNGTAGTCTAGTTCTGTTACGTCCCGAAAATGAGGGCGGCAAGGGAATTGGCCCCTTCCTGTCGATCCATCTTGCCGGATATTTCTACACCCTGCACGCTCCACACTGACAAGTCTAGTGTAACGAAGAGCCGAGCCGCCTGCTAGAAGTGTAACCTGGGCTTTAACACTGTGTTTGTCACACACAAAACAATGCCAAAGACAATTTAAAAATCCAAGGAAGAGCAGTCCTGTAAAACGCTGTTTATAATACTTCCAAGCAAAATATTTAACTTTTCGTTAAATGTATGTGCAATTATTTCTTACTTCGTCGACCTGTAATTTTAAGTATCACTGAAGAATGCTTTCGATAAGAATGTCTAAACAAATAATGAATGTGTGTTGCTTAACGATACGTATCAATATGTTTTATATCAGATGCTATACTTTATTATTTTGTCAGTTGGCAACAAACCAAGGCTAATATTCTCACAGAGACTTCCCAGTTTGCAACTAAACATGAACTCGTAATTAAAAACTAAAAACAAGTCAGCTTAAGAATTCATATCCTTGTAATTTAAGTATTTCCCTGTTTACTCAAATCCAATACGGGTAACCGGAAAAATTACGTAATTTTAATAAATCAAAATAATTTAATAATGACAATATTAATAATTAATGAATACCTATTTTGGTAGTTTGAATTAAAACCACGGTTTTAAAATAAAGTTAATTTGTATGAGTGCGAAATAATTGTGGCGTGCAGAATAAACATTATGTGACAATTTGTATTCGATAATAAGTCAGCTATAAAGCTAGAAAAATGAAAAATATAAGTTTTTAAATTTAATTTGGTTAGTTGACCATTTTAAAAGGTACTGTTCATTATAAAACCTGTAAAGGACACACAATGGGGATTCTTCTTTTTTATCTTTACTAAACTCTAGCGTTGCGGCCGTGTTCAGGTACGATTAAAGCGACATTCATTGCCAAATTACTTTCAGACCTAAATGGGTAAGCTATGCATCTGAGGTGCCATGTTTGAAGTTTAAGTTACTGTGGTATGTATGCCCTCTCACCAAAATTGGGATTCCGTTATAAAAGCGCGGGTGTTATTAAGCTCAATTAAAAGTTAAATAATTTTGATGTCTCACCTCATCTACAGGACGACTTCACGCATAAGGCCATGGCCAGGTTTCTACTATAGTGCCTGTTTAACGTCATACGCACATGACCACGCCAGTTTATGCAACTTTCTACCGTATAGTGGCGCGCGGAACTCCCAGTCTTCTCACGAGCTCTCACGTGCACTTTTGAAGGGCTTGGTGAAAGCTCTTCTTGAATACGCCCCATGACGTCAAAACTCACACTTGACCGACAACTTCCAGATCGATGATGAAAGCTATCGGGGTCCCAGCAAGCAGTTTATACAAAGGAGACAGTCCTGAACAGTCGCAATTTATCTCACATCTGAATGTAGTAAATTTTTAATACGAAAAACACTNTACAAAGGAGACAGTCCTGAACAGTCGCAATTTATCTCACATCTGAATGTAGTAAATTTTTAATACGAAAAACACTAAAAAATTTTTTAGCTACAATGTATGAAAATGCTGTTAATCCTCCTCGATTTATGATTACGGTAAAATGTGTATGTATCTTTATGAACTAAGTACTCGTATAATATAATCACCGTAACTACAATTCTAATTCTATGTATTATTTTTTAGTAATAAATTATTTTACTGATACCACATATTTAAACACAAGCGGAAAAATCTCCCCCTTTTGATTGAAACTTTTTGAATGTTACAAAAATTCAGTAAACATTTTTTGCCTTATTACTAGACGTATTAGTCCACTACAGTGACATAAAAAACTATTCAATAGAACCATTACAAAAATTTTAGGTATTTTATATTTAGCATTTTATTATGCTTATAAAATTACGTTATAAATAACATAACTGATTAAGATGCTACCAGTTATTATTTAAGAAACACACGGAAATTTTAATTATAAGAGTCAATTTTTTTGAAGTTCTTTTAAACATTCGATACGTTATGTAATGGACTGAGTAACTGTCGAGGTTGTACATTACACATGCGTCTTTATCCAGAGTTCTAGATACATAAATGCGTTCAAACATGCNACATGCGTCTTTATCCAGAGTTCTAGATACATAAATGCGTTCAAACATGCGCATGCTCCCACACGGAGGCTGTTACGTGTTGGAACATACTCAGACATATAAAGAATAGGTCACTCAACATTGTACAATTGTTCGTCATTTTGTTCATATTTGTGGAAGAGATACGGCCAAAGGAAGTTGATGAATGAAAAGTTTCTCCCTACTCCGACCTGTATCACAAGGAAAGTTATGATGAGCACAGATAGTTTAGCACGGATAGTTTGGCAAGCCTGCGAGTGTTTTTTATTAAAACAGTGAAATATTTGGTAAAATTTTTGCAAAAAGCAAAGACATGTGTTTACACTAGTTAATTTTTACTCTAGATGACACAAGTATTTCTGTTCGTTTTCAAAATTCCGGACGGAATATTTAGAATCTTTTTATGGTAATCAGGTTTTATTTTTAACTTGTAAATGCCAATTACTTTTTACGCCTTCATGAGTTTTTGTGAACAACCTGATATTAACTGGTACAGTTTCTCAGTTGGTTTAATACACTGGCCTTGAAATACAAGTGTCACGTGTATGATTCCCGTGCAGCCCATCTTCTGCAACAAAATTTCCATAATTACAAATCCAAAGTTAACACCACTTGCAAAATAAAAAGGAACATAACGTCAGCAGAAAATAGTCGCTTTCTTAGCGGTGTAAGAAAACATGAAAATGAGTATGAAACTTATAGAAAAATATTGCGTCAATAAAATGGATGATATCCAAAATAGCAAAAACTCTTGCATACTATTCTCCTTGATATTTATCTTTTCTATGTATTATTTAGAGCAATAATTAAATTCTTTAATTTTTTCTTCCTTTTTATAACACTTAACCTTTATCATGCTGACGCATCTCGCGTACTAGAATAGGCATGGCGCCGTTACCACACCCTGCCATATTATTAGTACATATCCAGGGCAGACAGCTGACCACGAAACTTTCAACCCGGGGATTCACCCCTGGGGATGAACTGAAGTGCGAAGGACAGAGGTAAAGTCCCGTTTATGGCTCGGGGGAGAACCTTCAGTCACGCAAGAGAAATAGTAGATAGGCGCGCACGACGAAGGAAACAGGGGGTGCCCCCTACCAGAATTTGTGCAGATCACAGCTCAGAAATGAGTACCGTAGAAATCCCCGCGACACCCCCTCACCTTTCCACCACCCTAGTTGGAGCGCACAATCCACTGACGAGATACAAAATCAGGCCCAAAAAAATGCCAGAGTTACATAAGGGAACTTCCCAAGTCTCTCGCGAAAAATTGCTGGCAAATGGAGTTTGAATATAGCGACAAACATGTTAAACCACGGGTGCAGCCAAGACGGAAGTCAGTTCTTCAGCGCGAGGTGGAGGAGTCGGAAGCACGAGCCGGATCGTTTCGGACGTCGACGCAGGAGAGGAGACGCACTGCTCCGACGGNACAAAGGAGACAGTCCTGAACAGTCGCAATTTATCTCACATCTGAATGTAGTAAATTTTTAATACGAAAAACACTTCAAATTTTTTTAGCTACAATGTATGAAAATGCTGTTAATCCTCCTCGATTTATGATTACGGTAAAATGTGTATGTATCTTTATGAACTAAGTACTCGTATAATATAATCACCGTAACTACAATTCTAATTCTATGTATTATTTTTTAGTAATAAATGATTTTACTGATACCACATATTTAAACACAAGCGGAAAAATCTCCCCCTTTTGTTTGAAACTTTTTGAATGTTACAAAAATTCAGTAAACATTTTTTGCCTTATTACTAGACGTATTAGTCCACTACAGTGACATAAAAAACTATTCAATAGAACCATTACAAACATTTTAGGTATTTTATATTTAGCATTTCATTATGCTTATAAAATTACGTTATAAATAACATAACTGATTAAGATGCTACCAGTTATTATTTAAGAAACACACGGGAATTTTAATTATAATAGTCAATTTTTTTGAAGTTCTTTTAAACATTCGATACGTTATGTAATGGACTGAGTAACTGTCGAGGTTGTACATTACACATGCGTCTTTATCCAGAGTTCTAGATACATAAATGCGTTCAAACATTCGCATGCTCCCACACGGAGGCTGTTACGTGTTGGAACATACTCAGACATATAAAGAATAGGTCACTCAACATTGTACAATTGTTCGTCATTTTGTTCATATTTGTGGAAGAGATACGGCCAAAGGAAGTTGATGAATGAAAAGTTTCTCCCTACTCCGACCTGTATCACAAGGAAAGTTATGATGAGCACAGATAGTTTAGCACGGATAGTTTGGCAAGCCTGCGAGTGTTTTTTATTAAAACAGTGAAATATTTGGTCAAAATTTTGCAAAAAGCAAATACATGTGTTTACACTAGTTAATTTTTACTCTAGATGACACAAGTAATTCTGTTCGTTTTCAAAATTCCGGACGGAATATTCAGAATCTTTTTATGGTAATCAGGTTTTATTTTTAACTTGTAAATGCCAATTACTTTTTACGCCTTCATGAGTTTTTTTGAACAACCTGATATTAACTGGTACAGTTTCTCAGTTGGTTTAATACACTGGCCTTGAAATACAAGTGTCACGTGTATGATTCCCGTGCAGCCCATCTTCTGCAACAAAATTTCCATAATTACAAATCCAAAGTTAACACCACTTGCAAAATAAAAAGGAACATAACTTCAGTAGGAAATAGTTACTTTCTTAGCAGTGTAAGAAAATATGAAAATGAGTATGAAACTTATAGAAAAATATTGGGTCAATAAAATGGATGATATCCAAAATAGCAAAAACTCTTGCATACTATTCTCCTTGATATTTATCTTTTCTATGTATTATTTAGAGCAATAATTAAATTCTTTAATTTTTTCTTCCTTTTAATAACACTTAACCTTTATCATTCTGACGCATCTCGCGTACTAGAATAGGCATGGCGCCGTTACCACACCCTGCCATATTATTAGTACATATCCAGGGCAGACAGCTGACCACGAAACTTTCAACACGGGGATTCACCCCTGTAGATGAACCGAAGCGCGAAGGACACAGGAAAAGTCCCATTAATGGCTCGGGGGAGAGCCTTCAGCAACGCAAGAGAAATAGTAGATAGGCGAACACGACGAAGGAAACAGGGGGTGCCCCCAACCAGGATTTGTGTAGACCACAGCTCAGAAATGAGTACTGTAGGAATTACCGCGCCGCCCCCTCACCCTTCCGACACCCTAGTTGGAGTGCACAATCCACCGACGAGATACGAAATCAGGCACAAAAAAAAACGCCAGAGTTACATAGGGGAACTCCCCAAGTCTCTCACGAGAAATTGCTGGCAAATGTAGTTTGAATATAGCGACAAACGCGTTAAACCACGGACGCAGCCGAGACGGAAGTCAGTTCTTCAGCGTGAGGTGGAGGAGTCGGAAGCACGAGCCGGATCGTTTCGGACGTCGACGCAGGAGAGGAGACGCACTGCTCCGACGGGAACGGCCAGCCGAGGTCCCAGAGACATTTCTAGTCCCGGGAAACCAACCCCGGACTTCCGAGAAGGGATGCCGAGATAATCCAGCTACACCAGGCAACGAAGACAACTCACCAAAAGCCGCAGTCTTAAAAAAGTTAAAAACGTCTCCGGTCAAGCAACCTTCCCGACGCATAGCATTCCGCCAACCTGCCCTTCAGGCCCACGACGTGTGTTTGAGGAGGNNNAGAGACTCAGTCTCATGTGTGTGTGTTAACACCCATGTTATTATCGGTCAAATAAAATACTTGTGTGTTAACTAAAATACAACAAGCGTATTTGTTCACTCCTTACGCAACAACTACAGGTGCCCTTAGACTGCCCCAAAGTACAGTAACTAAATACCCTACTAGCCAACAAACTGTATACCCCAGGGTACGGTAGCGACAATTTAGCATTGTATTTATTCATAATACATTTCTATACAACACTTCTTTACATAACAATAAGTTGAAAATTTGTTGTATGGATGTCTTAAGTGGGGAAGGAGTTTCTGTATTTAACATTTAACATTATATTGGTTGGTGTGGTTCAGGTTATGCCTACAATGTCCGTTTTTCACAACCTCAACTGGCCAAGTTGATCTATTGTTTAAAAAGTATATGTTTTAACATATACAATATAATGCCAGTATTCATATACCCACGAATTTTGCAGTATTTATGATGTACTTTGCTGGTGACGTTAACTACTGTGGTAAACACATTGTGAACAGATGTGATAACGAAAGTAATTAACGATTCACTATACAACATTGAAAAAGTAAATGGAAACAAAATATTATACACAAAAACGTGTTCATTCCAACTACATTGACTACTGCCTAAACTCATAAACGTCGTATNGGAAACAAAATATTATACACAAAAACGTGTTCATTCCAACTACATTGACTACTGCCTAAACTCATAAACGTCGTATTCGAAGATAGATGATGTTATACACGACTACATCAGTTGTCGCACTACTCCATTGCAGAATGAGCTGCAAACGCCAACAATTTCTTCCATTATTAAACATGAAATAGCTTAATTGTCCCGGGATCGTTGTAGTTACAAGGGCATAGTGCTTCTACTTTCGTTGTCCCACGCCAAAGTGTAACACATCATAAAGAAATATAACAAAATTCCTGTGGACAAAGTGCCTCACGCAGCACGACCAAGGGGCGTAACAGCAAGGGATACCCAGTACCATTACGAGTAAAAGCATGGACAGGCCACAGAAAAGTGCTAAGGAGTTATCAGAAGACTTCGCTTCGGTATCCTGGGTCCATATGAACGCAGCAGACCACTAACAGTCATCTCCACGAAGTAGGAAATAAGGCCAAAGCACGTAAAATAAGGGCTCTTTTAAGACAGAAAAATGTTGTGCTTGTAATGAGCTAAATCATATATAAATGAAACGAAATCTTCCTGGAGAAAGGTGCTTTTTACAGCTAAGAGTAGGTACAAACTATTTCGTTCTGACTGCACATCGTATGGTGCTAACTAAAAAAACCTCTCGAAGCGCAAAGTATGGTAACTATGACGCTAAAAGTCACCTGACTCTCACTTCGGTTTATCCCAAAGACGCTATTGGTGTAAATGATAGAATAAAAGCCCGCCACTTGGTATTATTACAATTCCAAAACTTCAAGGTAAAGTCTCCACTAAGTTCTGGTACACCACTGGCGGAATTTATTCCCACTTTTCTTTACTGTGGCGAATATTTGATATTAGTGTGTTGGTTGTATGGTTCTAGCGCGCGAACTACGCCCCATTGCACCCNCTTTACTGTGGCGAATATTTGATATTAGTGTGTTGGTTGTATGGTTCTAGCGCGCGAACTACGCCCCATTGCACCCCTGCAGAGATTATACACTGGGTTCAAGTAGGAACTTTAAGTAGGCCAGTTTAACACTACCACCCGATTGACTGCAAACCGTGACGTGATTGACAATGATAAAAGGACAGAAGCAATATCGTGCTGAAACGTGAAAGGACCAGTTATTATCTGTTACTTATAGTGTGGGAATGATGTCACTGTCTAATATGATTTGGTAGGTGCCACAAATATTCAATTTATTGATTAAAACTAATTTCGTAAGCACAAACCTAGGGAAACAGCTTCAAATAATTACACAATCGCAACCTAATTTCACTTTCGATCCAACACACTCAGGTAAATAACCTACCGCCGCACATCCGCCAGCTCAATAACACATCCATTCAAGCTGCCACATTATGTACCGTGACACGTCGCTACATAATACCTCCATCCTCTGCTCCACAGTAAATGGCGGCATCGTTTGCACAACTATAAACGACGTTACGCATTGTAATGACGCAGTATTCATAATTTTTCGGGACATGGGTGTAAAATTCTTTCGTGTGTTTGAAGCTTTGGAAAGCNTAATGACGCAGTATTCATAATTTTTCGGGACATGGGTGTAAAATTCTTTCGTGTGTTTGAAGCTTTGGAAAGCTTGTTAATATTTTTATCGGGTTCAAGTTTAAAGCCGTGGTGGCTCGTTTCCCGTGTTAGTTTATCCGGCAGACGTGTGCGTTTGTAGGTTATCGGGAGGATCTTTGCCATGTTACGTTTTATCAGGAGGACGGTTACAGTTTCGTTTCGAACATCGTTGTCTTGGGGAAGCGTCAGCATTAATTAGATTAGTTCGTTTCTGTGGATCAGGCAACTTCGACAAGTTTTAGTTCCTCCAGCGCAGTTTCAGGCAACGTCAACAAGTTTTTGTTGTACGAGAGGTTCGTTTCTGTTGACAACGCAGTATCAATAACGTGTTGAGAGCGGACACGTGCAGTTTTAGATGACGCTGCTGGCAGATGCCAGGCGCTTATCTAAGGAGATGGGGTGATAGGCAGCACAAAAAGAGGCGTCTGTCTGTCGCCCTGAGGAGCAGTCTTATTCAAGTCAGTCGTCAGGGAGAGTTACTTCGCGTCGCCCTTGAGGGCAGGTCAGCGCAGTCGAGAAGTATCATGCAATGCTAGCCTAGGCCGCGTTCGGGCAGGACTAGAACCCCCACATCGGCAACTAGACTTTAATATATCATTTCTCAGCCGGTGTGGGAGGTAGCAGCATATATTCTTTATTCGGGCTAATATTCATGAGACGTTAATAANTGCATACTGGACATTCGTAGGTGAACTGTGTCATTCAAAATATAAATAAAATATATATCAAACTAATATGGAACTTTTTTCTTAAGTAACCAGTGTTCAATTAACTGAGTCTCATGTTTCTACCTCTGAGCAAGGCGTGGCAACGTAAACATTCCGCAGTGTAACAAGTGCCGAACGTTAACAACATGGCGCCCGCCTACCTGTGAGGCAGCAATATTATAAATATAACGTAAACGTAACAAAGGCGGAACTTTACAATATGGCGCCCAACGGCGAGGCTGCATTATTTTAAATAACATATTAACGAACGCACTCCCCGAACTTTACAGCATTAGTGCGTGTAATCAGAGGCTTCCTGATAGAGGTACGACAAATAAGTGCAGCATATTTTGNGTATTAACGAACGCACTCCCCGAACTTTACAGCATTAGTGCGTGTAATCAGAGGCTTCCTGATAGAGGTACGACAAATAAGTGCAGCACATTTTGGCGAAGAGTTCCATCACTGGCCTCTGCACCTGAGCTTTTATGGACGTTCATTGGAGTCTTTAACTTGTCCGTGTGACGAATAATTCGGACAAAATGCTGCACTGTTCACTGACNTTATGGACGTTCATTGGAGTCTTTAACTTGTCCGTGTGACGAATAATTCGGACAAAATGCTGCACTGTTCACTGACACCGAATTATTAGTTACTTGAGTATACAGGTTGAGTATAAAAGAATAACCCAAATTTGAAGGTCTATAATATAAAAACCAAACAACCTACAACCTTGATTGACCAATCAAATGAAACGTAGAATGGTGAAGTTTGTTCAACAAACATTCATACATGTTCAATGTGACCACCAGGAGCGGCCTGAACGACATATACGCGATAATCAAATTCGTTTCACACTCTTGTCAGCATGTCCGGTGTTACGGCTGGAATGGCGTCCGTAATTCTCGTTTTGAGGTCGTCAATGTTAGCTAGCAATGGGGGACGAAACTCTTGATCCTTTATGTACCCCCATAGAAAAAAAACGCCCGGGGTAAGATCCGGGCTTCTTGGGGGCCAGTGATGAAGAGCCTGGTCACCAGATGCTCCTCGATCAATCCGGCGTTGTGGCAACGTTTCGTTCAGGTATCCGCGAACAGCTAGGTGCCAACGGGGTGGCACACCAACCTGCTGGAAAATTAAGTTCCCAGCCGCCTCTTCTAACTGAGGAAACGACCACTCTGTAAGAATGTCCAAATAAGGNCCTGCTGGAAAATTAAGTTCCCAGCCGCCTCTTCTAACTGAGGAAACGACCACTCTGTAAGAATGTCCAAATAAGAGATTTCAGTAACAGTGGGCTCGTAAAAAAAAGGGCCAAAAATAGTGTCTTTGGATACAGCGCAAAACATGTTCACTTTGGGGGAAGTGCGCTCGTGTTCAATGGTTTCATGTGGAGGCTCCTGACCCCATATCCGCACGTTGTGCCGGTTTACCTTACCATTTGTATGGAGCGTCGCTTCATTGCTAAAAATCAGCTTGGACATAAATGCATCGTCTACCTCGTTTTGGGCAAGAACGAACGCACAGAAAACACGTATAAGTCCTATATCCCTTTCGGTAAGAGCCTGTACAAGCTGTAACCTGTATGGTTAGTACAGAAATCGCTTTTGCAACACTGTCCATACCGTCGATTGAGGGATTTGCATTTCCCGGCTAGCTTTTCCAGTAGATTTTCTTGGACTGCGAACGAACGCTTGTTGAAAACGTTGCACATTCTCTTCGGACACACGCGGCCGCCCGGAACTTTTGCCTTTGCAAAGGCACCATGTGTCATGGAACTGACGAAACCAACGTACGATACTCCACCTATCGGGAGGACGACGTACGTATTTGCGACGGAATTCACGTAGAACAGTCGTGACTGATTCACATTTAGCAAACTGAATAACACAGAACGCCTTCTGTTGTTCCGTCGCCATCGCGATGTGGACTAACACACAACACAGGCTCATAGTGCGACGACAGACGCTCCCAGTGTCATCTCTCGGCACATAAAGGAAACATCAGACCGTTCCCTTTAC
Organism: Clitarchus hookeri; assembly: GCA_002778355.1. NCBI lineage: Eukaryota > Metazoa > Arthropoda > Insecta > Phasmatodea > Phasmatidae > Clitarchus > Clitarchus hookeri. The sequence continues at coordinate 718,576 of NQII01000494.1, forward strand.
ATTGACGTGTCAAATGTAAACTCGCTTCCCCCTCATCACCTCAAACCAAGCGTTACGAACGCCATCCAAACCGTAACACCGGACATGCTGATAAGAGCGTGGAACGAGTTTTATTATCGCGTATATGTCGTTCGGGTGGCTCATGGTTGTCACATTGAACATTTATGAATGAATGATTAACAAACTTCACGGTTCTACGGTTCATTTGATTGGTCAACCAAGGTTGTATGTGGTCTGGTAGTGATATGATAGACCTTAAAATTTGGGGTATTATTTTGTACTCAGCCTGTACTCTCCCGATACTTGAGGCGAACGCTTCCACGACGTTTCCACTTGTCAGTGACATCGGCAACAGTAGGTAGACAAAGGCATGAAAAATAAGGCATTTCCGAGAAATAACTCTGGTGGAATGCTGTAATTTGTGCGTCCCTACGATCATCCCCCTATCGAACGCTCTTGACTCATTACGTTTGATTTGGTCTGTGCGTTCGCGTATCGAGAATCCTACCAGAAATGTTAACTAAGAGAAAACAGGATCCCTATTTCTTTTGGCCACACATTGTATTTTACTAATGGCGAAGCATGAGACGAAAATCAGGAAGATGTCTATTCGTCGGAGTAATCTGATTCTTCGACTTATTTTACCAACATTTTTCAAAGCGGGGACAGTCGGAAATAATATTACTGAAATAATTAACATTATTAATTTTTTCTATGCTCTTAAAGTGGTCGAGACATTAATATAATTGAGGAGAAACTGAAAATTATTGAGTAAAGGAACTAAACAAGTATTTTGCTTGGAATGGAGTTCATAAATGAACTTGTAAAATCCATACCCAATGCACGCGACGGGAATTAAAATGGGATCCTCTTGAATGTAAGGCAGGCACACNAGGTATAATTATTTTTTCTCAAATCAGTTCAGTTACACGAAAAAAAATTGTGTAACAACAATATGTTTTTTATTATCAAACTTCTATTAACACTTTTAATTGAGTGTATGTATGCAACTTATTTTTATTAAAGCAAAGGATGGCTTATTCGAAAGAAATATTCATACTGAAATGCAACTTTTTCTGGGAAACCCGATACAGGCAAGCAAGTACATTTTATTTTCCGACAGCTCTCCGGGAAGTTTTCGCGTGGTCACGCGAGCTACGAACATGCATATATCCCACACATTGAGTGCAACAAAACCAAATACTTTATTAAATATTCCGTTGATGGTAACCACACTGTAAGAAGAAAACGGCAGTTTCCACAGTCGCACTTGATAAGATTCCCGAGCTCCACGTTTGGTCACCAATGAGTTGGTGAGATGAGATANGGCAGTTTCCACAGTCGCACTTGATAAGATTCCCGAGCTCCACGTTTGGTCACCAATGAGTTGGTGAGATGAGATCAAACAAACAAAGAGGCTAGACACTGTACGTCATAATAAAATTAGTTAATATGTAAAATATATGTTAAGATTTACATTTATCATTTTCAATCTGAACTACTTTATATATATATATATATATATATATAATCCTGTTCAGAAACTAAAACATTAATTTTAGTATCTTACCTGTGTGTGACTTTCGGATTATGANAATCCTGTTCAGAAACTAAAACATTAATTTTAGTATCTTACCTGTGTGTGACTTTCGGATTATGACGATCTTAGTAACATTTTCATATAACCTGTGAATGTGGGTGCAGATTTATTTTAGTGAGGTCCTTTCAGAACATGACACTCTTCGTAAAGCCACCGGAATAATTGATTTATCTACCGCTAACGCTCATGGTCATTTCGTGTAAAGCGGCAAGCAGTTCTCTCTTTCCGCTTTCCACGAAATGACCACGAGCGTTGGCGGGCACTTTGTTGGTGTCCAACAAGTCTAAAGCAGCCTCTTCAACGTTTCCCACGGGACTGCGTCTAAGCCCNCGTCTACGCTCACGTCCTCAGAGTACGTAAGACAGGACTCGTACCACACTGGCGAGTAAAGGCTGTTCATGGTAAAATAACCACTTTCGAAATCAACGTTTGGAAAATAAAACAATCTTCAGAATTACACATACTACATTTATGCTACATCGCATATTTTTATGCAGCCTCTCCGTTAATTTGGCAGCGAATTAATAACAATAGTTCTAAGACTCTACGTTCTACCGTGAGCGTAATGTTTATATACTGGATGCATCTAAACCATTGTAACAAATTTACAGGCGTTCAACATTGTGGTGACACGTATCACTACCGTCNACAAATTTACAGGCGTTCAACATTTTGGTGACACGTATCACTACCGTCACTTACTGTGTTGTTACGTTGGATCGTGCCTAGCGGCCCAGTGCATTTGCCTGCCCGGTCTCCTGACCTCAATCCACTTGACTAATAGTTGTGGGGACACATCAGAAGTGTGGTGTATGCGGTTGACGACATCAACGACTTGGAAAAAAGGTATCAGTAACGACTGCACAGCTTTTCGACATGACCCAGGTATCTTCAAGCGGCTTCGTCTGTCCATGATGAGGCGTTGCCACGCACGCATTGCTGCCGGAGGCGGACACTTCAATGTGGCCAATGTACGTCCCGTAACTCAACTACAACGCATTGTAGGACGTATGTTCATTGGAACATTTTTGCTAGTTTTGATTCCAGGAATCATCTACCAAAGTTTGTTACAACATTTTAGATACATTCTGTACATGGCTGCTGGAGTCAGTGTTTCTTGTTTATGCACATTATAGCAAGAATTTGTGAGTGAGTGAAGAGATTTGGGTGGCTCTTAAAATCGAGGTCTTCAGAGCCGATGAGAGTGAAGGGAGGTTAGTATGGAGCAGCACCGGAATGAAAGGGCGGGGAAACGGGAGATACCCGAGAAAACACGCTGACCAGTAAGATTCCCCCAAGCAAAAATCCAGGGATGACCCCACCGGGAATCAAACCCGGTTCGCCTAGGTAGGAGGCGAGCAGTCTTACCACTGTACCACAGCTGACCATAAGAATTTGTTTATTATTAATACATTTTTTTCCCAAACATTTCCACCGTTTCAGTTCGATGACGCATTAATAAAATGAGACGGTACATGGCAATGTATATTTTGAATAAAGCAGAATGATAGAAAATGAGGAGATAACATATCCCACGTAAGGATTTCAAACGTACTCTGTTAACCGTGAACATCTTGTACCCACAGTGCACTCACTCTACTACGCTGACACAAGCTCCAGGCTGACGTTCCAATGTTGTACATACTGATGTGGGGACACAGTCAAAGCACTGTTGAAAAAAAAAGCCGTAATTTTAAAGGAAAGTGCTTGCAAGAAGTTCTCCAGAACGTATGATAAATTTACGGACACGTCGATTATTCAGTCAAAGAGTTTCCGTAAATTTAGCAGAATTTTTTTTTTGCATTCACAGAACTTCTCCGTAAATTTGCAACTAGAAGTTTTCGTAAATTTTGCAGAAATTTTTTCGCGTTCACAGAAATTGTCCGTAAATTTTCAACTAGATCTTATACTCCCGGTTTAAAAAGGTGATTACGAGAAAATCTTTAATTTTCTTTTTACATGTGTTTTAATTTGTATTAAAAAGAAATTTGGGAAAGTAAAAATACGTAATGCTGGAGCAAAATTTTTTACAAGAATCAAAACTTAAAGAATTCATGATTTACCACTTTTTTATTTTTTAATATTTGGTTCATCTTTTTTTCGTAGTAGAGACGTTTATATTACATTTGACAGCTTTCAGTGACAAATAAGGGGCCGCGGTGGTGCAGCGGTCATAAAACTCGTCTCTCTTCTTGGCGAAACGGGTTCGATTCCCGGTGGGATTAATCCCGGATTTTCACACGTGGGAATTATGCCGGACGATGCCGTTGGTCGGTGGGTTTTCTCGGGGATATCCCGTTTCCACCACCCTTCTATTCCAGCGCTGCTCCATAACTCGTTTCACACTCATCAGCTCTGAAAACCCCATTGTTAAAAGCTGCCTAAATCTCTGCACTCCACTAAGTGACAAATTCCACCTTGCGGCAACCAATGCAGGTGTACACAAATTACAACTCCCTTGGTCTTGACTTAAACCAGGAAACCCTCTCACCGTATCCCGGTATGTAGATGGTCACCACTTACCTACGACCTTCTTGTGATAACGTAGGTTATAAATATGTTATAAATAGAAATGTCGACCACCGAACTTTTCCCGTTTGTACTAATATTTGAATGTTGCTAACTGTTAGAAGTTCCTGATGGTACATTTTGATGTTCAAAGAAATAGGACTCAGTGGCATTTATATACTAACTATCGCAGAAGAAAGCTTTGTAAAAACTCGGAATTGTTCGTTCCCTAAACGGAGAATTTTTTTTAATTAAAGAAGCTCATCTCCGTTTTTTTGTCATAATAATGATCGCATTTTCGTGTATTTTGTCTGCATTTAGAAAACAAGTAAATAAATGTACATATTTGACATTAAAGTGGTGTTGATACGTTCGGTGGTAGGCCGAAAATGCGGGTTTTGTCGTGTGGCACCGCGCCTGATTTTCAATCATTCATGAAATTGTTCAGTTCCATTCCTGAAGGACTTTGATTCCTCACCTATTAGCTTAAAGGCCTTTATTTTCAACTGAAAATAAATTTATAACTATAATTTATTTTCTCGATAGCTGCAAAGTTCGAAATAAGTCTCCGGAATAGTGAATATTCGGTGGCTCACTCCCCGAATAGGCTATCCGGTGCTTTTAAATTCCAATTTCTCTTTATTCAACTGATAAACGGAAAACAGACATGTGATCATCCCTGACGGTGATTCTGGCATTGAATTTTTTTGATAACGTTTTTTCATTGTAAAAATATGAAAAAACTATATCACACTCTCTTTAAAATTATAATTTATAGATCTCACCCGTTTGGCTACTTTCAGTTCTGCCATTTCGAAAAATTAATCTTTTATCGCCGGTACGGATATTTTATTGAAATATGTAAGGATAGTGCGCAATAGAAAGAACTAAAACATTCAACACACCACAATAAACTACAAACCTTAATTTTTTTCACCAAACTAATGAATCCAATTTTATCATGCAACGCATAAATAACTAGAATTATTTTAATAGTTTTTGAAATAACCTAGTTATATAATAGCACTATAAATTAACAGTCTGATAAATAGCAGATTGCAATGCAGATGTAATAATACGTAAAGTGTGGCCATATACAATTTTCAGTATATATAGGTGATTTTGATACGCCAGTTTTATTCGGAGGTGGTAGTTCAGGGTCTGCAATTCCTGGTTAAGATAGATGCATAAAACAAATAAAAACTGAACAGAATAACTCAGCACTTTTGAAAGTCTTTTTTGGAATTTTTTTCTCGCCCGTTTTGTGTCCTGGTGCCATATGTAAAACTAACAATAACATGGACCCGATAACTATACACGTACGTTGATTAAGTGTAACTGTGGACATGTTAGGAATGTATGTATTTGGCCAACATGCCTATTGCTACTTTTATGCACAGGAAACAAACAAAAATAAATTTAATAAATCCAGTTTCCAAAAATATTATTATTCACATTTTTAATATGTTGTTCAAACAGAGAACAATTTTTGCTATCTCGCTGCCAACTTAAATTCTAGCATGTCAGTCAGTGTGTACGTTAAAATACCAGCTGTTTAGAGTACGGAATTTCTTTCAAAGGTTGATTTTAAAAATGCTTAATTAACAGCGAAACATGAATATATATTTATAATTTTATTCATTGGAGACTTCAATTAAAATATTTGATAACAAATGCGTATAGAAGAACGCTTATTGATAACTTGACACGGGAAAAGTTATGTGATATTTGTTTGTATTTAATTATTATTTAGTATTATTTTTGTCCATACAAATGTTTATTAACAATACTTTTCATTCACTAAACTGGAACTTTATTGTATATTTCTCTGAAGAGAGGGAAGTGATTCTGTAGTAGGAACATGTGCAAAGTTGTTGTTATGAACTTACTACTCAGCCTCAATAGACCCTCCATCCTCGAGGCTTACCCGGTAAGTTTGAGATTGCGAAGTAAAGGAAGATCCTCATGTTTATGTTCATATTAATCACAAAGAGTGTCGTATTACACTTTGCAAAAATCAAACTAGTATTATAAAAAAACGGTGTAAATAATAGCCGTGGTAGTTCTGAAAAAAAAAATAACATCGCTGCAATAAAAGGTTAATACACGTTAATACTTCAGCTAACTTATGATTAAAACGTTTTTGAAGTTTCAGTTTTCCCAAATCATGAAAAAAAAAAANCACGTTAATACTTCAGCTAACTTATGATTAAAACGTTTTTGAAGTTTCAGTTTTCCCAAATCATGAAAAAAAAAAAAATGCGACAATGAATAAATGGCCGTTTTCGCGCTGTTACTCTTTCACAACGGCGCGTCCTGCGATCANAAAAAAAAAAATGCGACAATGAATAAATGGCCGTTTTCGCGCTGTTACTCTTTCACAACGGCGCGTCCTGCGATCATATTTAGGAAACAGAATAGCGCTTATTACACTTCCAAACTAAAGACCTGTATATTATCCGGTCAACCTGTGACGGAACAAGTAACTGGCCTAAGAAATAACGTAGGATAGCAAACTTACTCATACCTTGCAATAAGTATAAATCTGCGATGTTTTCATAAAGCGAGCTTGCCTTTAATTTACCGTGAGACTAGAGTCATCGATGTTTATGAACTACGTACGTTAAGATCGACGTATCTCACGCAAGTTTTGTTCTTCTGGCGTGTTATTTGTTGCGTGAAGTTATTGCAGTCTTGCCGTTATGCCAAAATACAAACTTGCTTCCGATCCCGTACAAGAAGTTTGTTGGGATGTCACGGAGAAGACAAAGATTGGTGCAGAATGCCGAAGAGTAATGCTTCTATATTATTTTTTTTTTCGCACGAGGCCACGAAGACGTCAGGGAACTGGTGATTATTTTGATATATTAGCCACGGTGATGTGATTCAGTCTATTTCAGTCATGGGAGTAGAAATTCACAATGAACTTTGCAACACAAAGGTACTAACTGTTCAAACCGTAAATTGCCTGTATCTTCATTCTTAAAATGTAGTAGATTGCAAACTGATACACTGTTATTGAAAACATTTCATTTTTATTTTGTCGTGAATAGAAAATTGTCCGATGAAATACTTTAATTAGATTCTAGCCCGTAATGTTCTTCACTACTTCTCTCAAGGATAATTTGTCTACCGTGTTGTACAGAAGAAAGGACAAGAGAACACGTTTAATATGAAATAAGGTCCATGCCATTTTTATGTACTCAGCGATCAGATTTTAAAACTATGTAATTTGAGTAACTGGATCGCTGTCTTAAGAGCACTCAGTCCCTTAATATATATATTGCTGAGAGATAAATTTTCTGCTTACGGGCACGTATGACGCCATAAAAGTGTGGCTCCTGTGGAGGCGATATTATAGAAGGTCAATATTATTTACAAAACATGTATCAGCATTTCACTTAGGCTATGAATTACGTGGTTAACTGCAAATCATGAAAATGCGTGTCGCATCAGAGATGTGTTACAGAAAATATTCGATTAATGATGGATCGTACAGAAAATTCTACCAGTAGCGAGTTTTTTANCATCAGAGATGTGTTACAGAAAATATTCGATTAATGATGGATCGTACAGAAAATTCTACCAGTAGCGAGTTTTTTACGGCAAATACGAGTACTTTCTGTATTGCCAGAAGGACAGAGAAATACACCATTGGGAAGCGCAGGATATCATGTTTTCACGCATTCAAAATTTGTGTTGGCATGTCTGTTCATAGAATTGTATTGTATTGTATAGGATTTGTTAACGTCCTCCGCTGTTATACCTGAAGGCTCATCAGGAGACCGCTTACAAACTAACATATGACCTATCACACATGCCTTACCTGGGATTCAAACCCAGAACCTCCCGAACCCCAGACCGGCGGTGAACCAACTGACTGCGAGGTGGGCTGTGTTCATAGAAATGGCGAGGAGTTTTGCGCTAGGCGATGGAGCCCATACTGACGCGACATATTTCAGAGCACTCAGCCGTGAAAAGACGCATGGAGTAAGGCCAATTTCGGTGGTTACTGGAATGCAGCTAAATGTTATGGTAATGTCAATGCTACATCTGGATGTGTGCATACAGTGAAGTGGGACCTATATCAGACTACACCAAAGTTTTCGGCATTTGTCCTTCGCCATGTTGGGACAGCAGCATTGGCACGGCCTGTTATTATTTTTTGCATAGTAAATGTGGATATTCTTCCTCTCTCTCTTTCTCTCTGTGGGTCAGCGGTAGCTGAACGGTTAAACTGCTCGCCTCCCACCAAGGCGAACCTGGTTCAATCCCCGGCCGTGCCACTCCGTATCTTCGCAAGTGGGAATCATGTCTGATGATGCCGCTGNATTAGGTAGAGCAAAGCACTATAAGATATAGTTTATTGAACATAAAGATTATAAAATAACTATTTACGTGACTATTGATCGGGGGAGCTTAAATTGAATACGAAGATGCTAATTAATTATATTAAGTGTTATTACCTCACGACATTAATATTACAATCTAATTGGAAAGTCCCCACCTCATCCATGTTGGCAGGCTAATTCTAGGAGGCGGTTAACGACGCCTGGACACGCCCATCTTCCGTGGTCTTCTCGGTCGAGTGGCCCGGCGACAAAAGACGCAGCTCCCAGTGTTACGCTGGCCTATATCGGGAGCGTTGTTTAATTTTTTCAGCTCCGTTTACTGGCCGGTGGAGGGGATTTTTGCAACTGTCTTTCGCAAGGTGTTGTTGCTCTCACACTCGTGCCCTGGTTCAATGTTTGAAGGTGTGATCAGGCAGGCCGTTCAGCTAAGGCCTGATCACATCATAACATCGTGCAACTAAACAATGTTTAAATATCCAACTGATTTATTTATCGAAGGAAATATTATTAGACACATACACGTCTGTACTGCAAGAAGAACGACGTCCTACTGGAAGGAAAGTTACATATAACGGACGAGAACTTAGCGTCCTACTAGCAGGACTTTCGTCAAAAAGTAACCATGTATGAAGTCCTTTTGGAAGAGCTGACAGTAGGACGCTGGCGTGTACAATCTATGGTTAATATATGCTTTCCCACTACTACAGAGAGTTTTTTTTTCTTCAAATTCATGAGCTTTTTAAAAATAGTATAGTGATTTTGAGACCTGTTTTCACAGGAAAATTATACATGCAATTAAAAACTCTTAAATCATGCGCAATTCGTAAATTTTTTAAAGATTTATCGATACTGATAAAAATGGAATATTTGGATTCTCGTACATTTAAAATAGATAAAACATACAGTGTTAATCCGTAAAATTATACAGTCACAGCAGACATTTTAGTTTAGACTATGCCATTTATGCTCTGTGTCTAAAATATTGATGGAAACCATTAAATTATCGTAATAATATATTTACCAACGATTTACAAGCCCATGGTGATAATTGATAAAACTTCCTTTTATATGTTTGAGATTATAAACGATATTTGAATTTTTAAGTTTACGAATACGTGAATCAATGAAGGCACGTCTGTATCAACCAGGTGGAACAAAATGCAATACTCGAACTTCTGGGATGTTAGGAGATCTCTTAGTCGGAAATCGGAAATTGAGGTACATTTTAACNCAAAATGCAATACTCGAACTTCTGGGATGTTAGGAGATCTCTTAGTCGGAAATCGGAAATTGAGGTACATTTTAACGAGGATAAGTATAAGATTGAAACCATTACTCCTAAATTTCATTGTAATACTTTACAAAAACTGTTCAAAAGAGCGACGATGTGGTTCAATAAAAGCTGTACTACGACGTGCCTCGGAGTCGTTCAAAGACCACAGGCGTGTTCTATAGAAAGTAAAGTAAGCAGGTGTAAGCACCCGGGTGACGAGCTCTTTCTCTGCTTCCATTAGAGTCTCATACACCAGGCACTTCAAGTGGCCCCACACTAAATAATCAAGTGGGGCGAGATCACGAGAACAGGCCGTGCAATGGGTCCACCGTGGCCAATACGTTAGTCATAACATATGTGTGTTAAATATTCTCGGTCGTCACGAGAGAAATGAGGAATTGCACCGTCATGTTGAAGCCACAACCATAGTAGAATATCAAGAGGAACGTATTGGAGGATCTCAGGCAGTGTGTCCTCTAGGAATCGCAGGTACAGGTTACCATTGAGTAGTAATGACAGCATGCACGGACCAATCAAATTATCCCCAAATAAACCTGCTCATACGTCGAAAGCAAATGTTTGTTGGTGGGGACAGATAAAGCTGGCGTAAAGTTTTCGTCTGCCCACGGGTGTTGGTTGGGTAAGTTGGCCACTCCGTCTCGACTAAACGATGCTTCGTCGGCGAACAAACTGAACCGTCCAAAACGAANTGGTTGGGTAAGTTGGCCACTCCGTCTCGACTAAACGATGCTTCGTCGGCGAACAAACTGAACCGTCCAAAACGAAGTTCAATAGCGCATCTCTACAGGTACCATAGACGTAACCCAACGGGGATGATCGTTTGGTTGAAGTGCTTATTCCCCTTGTTGATGAGATGTATGCCGCTGTTGTTCATGCCACACGCACGAAACAGTCACGTCGTCAACATGCTTGTTGTGCAACACTTCGTGAACTTGTCGGAGGATTGCTCTCGACTTCTTCCCAGACCTCCTTCTCNGTCAACATGCTTGTTGTGCAACACTTCGTGAACTTGTCGGAGGATTGCTCTCGACTTCTTCCCAGACCTCCTTCTCAAACTCGGGTGTACAAACTGTGCGCTGACAGCCAGCGTCGGGTCTGTGCACCTATAAACGAACATTTCTATATTTACACTGTGCATTAAAAATGATCACAAACACCCGTTCTGACGAACTTACCTGCAATGAACCAGTTTCGCGCAAGCGGCGATCACTNTCGGGTGTACAAACTGTGCGCTGACAGCCAGCGTCGGGTCTGTGCACCTATAAACGAACATTTCTATATTTACACTGTGCATTAAAAATGATCACAAACACCCGTTCTGACGAACTTACCTGCAATGAACCAGTTTCGCGCAAGCGGCGATCACTAGGAACACACATACGATGTATTGCCACACGCCGTCCTGAATATAGCTTCACATAAATGTCGTGTAGCTAATCATGAATTACCACTGCATGAATCATGAACCAAGCGCATGCCTGCAAACACATCCCACGTATGCTGTTCCATCGCTATGCTCTAAACGCGCCACAACTTTGACTATATATGTGTTGTTACAGCACAATCCTTGACTGGTAGTACAACAGACTACGTACCGTAGTATACCGTTCCATCTCTCCTCCCTAAACGTACGACAACGTACTGTGTCGTGTCACAGTACAGAGATAGAACTCTGACTTCATGGCGTGTTTAACGGAGTAGGTAATAATACTGGCGATTATTAAAAAAAATTATTTTCCCTCAAAATTTTATTATTTAATTTATTTACACCCGGTATATAAGCAATTNTGGCGATTATTAAAAAAAATTATTTTCCCTCAAAATTTTATTATTTAATTTATTTACACCCGGTATATAAGCAATTACGCTCTGTAATCTTCATGGGAATACGGCTCTAGCGAATTAAAACAATACTAATTAATTATAATGTATTTCAAAATAAAACATACTAGTATCATTGAGCAATGAATTTAAAGGTACATGAAAATAAATTTATTAAAAATATTGCCATATTATTAAGTATTATGGAGAGCGTTTAGAAATACTTCAGGCATTATTCACTGTTAGAAATCAGTGAAAAATTAATTAGAGTATTTCTTGGAAACTAAATCCGTGCTANTACTTCAGGCATTATTCACTGCTAGAAATCAGTGAAAAATTAATTAGAGTATTTCTTGGAAACTAAATCCGTGCTCTAGTCCCGCCCTTGAAAAACGCCGAGAAAGCAGCATATGTTTGTGTTTACAAATAAAACCACTGGTTTTGTGAGCANTACTTCAGGCATTATTCACTGTTAGAAATCAGTGAAAAATTAATTAGAGTATTTCTTGGAAACTAAATCCGTGCTATAGTCCCGCCCTTGAAAAACGCCGAGAAAGCAGCATATGTTTGTGTTTACAAATAAAACCACTGGTTTTGTGAGCANTAGTCCCGCCCTTGAAAAACGCCGAGAAAGCAGCATATGTTTGTGTTTACAAATAAAACCACTGGTTTTGTGAGCAATTTTAGCGGAGTTCATGAAAATATTTACATATGTGGTACAGTATTTCCAATAAAATCATCTGCTAAAATATATGTTTATTCTTACATTAACTAACCCACTGAAGAAAGCAACAAGTTTCATCTTGCTGGAACTTGTTGTTTTTGTTCTATTTATTTTCGTAATTAATTCTTAATTGTTTCGTTTTTTATGTTCTTCCTAGAGTATTCTCGTTTCCAAAATTTCCAATCTAATGGCATTAATTTTAACAAACCATAGAGAAAATTTTGATGCCGCATTACATTACTTGAAATATAAAAGCTGCGTTCTTTAGCAAACTAATAACGTATGTATTTTTTCCACTAACCACATCAAAATACAGCTGGCCACCATTAGTAATTCATTCGAAGCGGCAATTTATCAGACTTTTGTAAACAAAACCAATTTAATTTCGCGCATACCTATCTGGTACTACTAAGGCGAACCTGTGAATTTTTATTGCTGGCATATTTGTTTTGTAATTCTATGAAGCGAACAAATTTTTCAACACGCCCAAAACGGTGGCGTAGTTCGTTATATTGAAAACCCTTTTCCTGTTTTTTTATTACAGTTATATTTTACGACCGTTTTATTGAAGGGAGCAATTGGGTGTTTTAGCCTGTTATTAAATGTTTATAAAATTAATATTTTAGCTCTTGTCATGGAAAAATGAAGGGGTGGGTACATTTCCAATGCCTTTATTGTGTACAAATATGTCTGCTTGGTACACATTCGGAACAAAATCTGGATCCTTAGTTTCACATATTACATAANTTTATTGTGTACAAATATGTCTGCTTGGTACACATTCGGAACAAAATCTGGATCCTTAGTTTCACATATTACATAACTCGTAAAACAATTTCACTGCCCGATTAAAAACAACGACAGTTTACACACGAAAAACAGCTCAACAGGCAGTCATGCTGAGGTCGGCAACATAACTGCGATCTCAAAGCGTCTCAAAACCAACTATTAAACTTTTTTTTCTGCTCGTAACTTACTCTTAAGTAACGGCAGCAGCCAACTATGGTATATGTTTCTACGTATTAATGTCCTATGACATTTGTGGCGTTGAGATTGCTAGTATCTGAGTGTGGTTTTTTAGATCGTTCAAGGCAGTTTCGGTTTCCTATGCAATGAGTATTTTGTCACATAACAATAGATTTGAAAGAGTACCTGAGTGGAGACAATTGGTACTAAACTACGGCAATGAGTAAGAAAATGATAAGATTCACCTTCCTATTATTGGCGCGCATTGGAATATAAAACGTCCAAATAGTGGCCCACGTGAATTTAGTGCGCAGTGTTTTAGTTAAGTTTATATTACAAGGACCCGAGTTCAAACCTGAAAACAGGCCGTTTCAAAGGATACGATGACGGGAGGTAAGTTTTAGGAANAGTAAGAAAATGATAAGATTCACCTTCCTATTATTGGCGCGCATTGGAATATAAAACGTCCAAATAGTGGCCCACCTGAATTTAGTGCGCAGTGTTTTAGTTAAGTTTTTATTACAAGGACCCGAGTTCAAACCTGAAAACAGGCCGTTTCAAAGGATACGATGACGGGAGGTAAGTTTTAGGAANTATTACAAGGACCCGAGTTCAAACCTGAAAACAGGCCGTTTCAAAGGATACGATGACGGGAGGTAAGTTTTAGGAAGAAGCAGGCCTGTATCGGTCGCCGCCCACGTTTATTTTCAGGGTAATTAGTTCGAACTACCGAGAGTGCTTAAATGTGCTGGGATTGTAATGGCACTACAGACCCGAGAGCCTGAATAAGGAAGCCCGCCATGAGAGGTCCAGCTGCATCCAGGGGGATGCGACTGCCGACAACGACATCACCAGGAACTTTAAGAATTCGTTGTTTTTTATTTATAATCAGCTAAATCTAAGAAACGTACGGCTAGCGTAAGTGCCCGAGTTAATACAAAAAATAAAGTCTTATGATATCACTTTCCTNATTGCGAAAGTGTTGCCGGTGCAGGAGTTTGTGCACGAACTGACTTCTCGATTAAGTCCCATAAATGTTCGATGGTATTCATGTCGGGAGATCTTGGTGGCCAAATCATTCGCTGGAATTGTCCAGAAGGTTCTTCAAACCAATCGCGAACATTTATGGCCCGGTGACATGGCGCATTGTCATCCTTAAAAATTCCATCGTTGTTTGGGTACATAAAGTCCCTGAATGGCAGCAAGTGGTCTCCAAGAAGCTGNTGTCATCCTTAAAAATTCCATCGTTGTTTGGGTACATAAAGTCCCTGAATGGCAGCAAGTGGTCTCCAAGAAGCTTAACATAATCCTTTCCAGTCAATGATCGGTTCAGTTGGACCAGAGGACCCAGTCCATTCCATGTAAAAACAGCCCACACCATTATGGAGCCACCACCAGCTTGCACAGTTCCTTGTTGACAACTTGGGTCTATCAATTCGTGGGGTCTGCGCCACACTCGAACCCTACCATCAGCTCTTACCAACTGAAATTTGGACTCATCTGACCAAGCCACGGTTTTCCAGTCGTCTAGGGTCCAACCGATATGGTCACGAGCCCAGGAGAGGCGCTGCAGGCGATGTCGTGCTGTTAGTAAAGGCCCTCTAGTCGATCTTCTGCTGGCATAGCCCAGTACAGCCAAAATTCGCCGCACTGTCCTGACGGACACGTCCGTCGTACATCCCACATTGATTCCTGCGGTTATTTCACGCAGTGTTGCTTCTCTGTTAACACTGACCATTCTGCGCACACATCGTTGGTCTCGGTCATTAAATGCATTCGGTCGGCCACTGTGTTGTCCATGGTGGGAGATTATGCCTGAAATTAGGTTTTCTCGGCTTACTCTTGACACTGTGGATCTCGGAATGTAGAATTCCCTAACCATTTCCGAAATGTAATGTCCCATGCGTCTAGCTCCAACTACCATTCCGCGTTCAAAGTCTGTGAATTCCCGTCGTGCGGCCATAATCACGTCAGGAACCTTTTCACATGAATCACTTGACTATAAATGAAAGCCCAACCAATGCACTGCCCATTTATACATTTTGTACGAGATACTACTGCCATCTGTATATTTGCATATTGCTATCCCATGACTTTTGTCGCCTCAGTGTATAATATCTCGGGAACCATTGAAACCGATTGAAACCAAGTTTTGTATTCTGGCAGAGCATTTAATTAGCATTAAATTTTGATATGAATTTTTTTTTTAATCCGCCATTTTAGAAACCAAATGCCAAATATAGAAAAAAAAGATTTTTTATTATACGTCTAAAACTATTAAAAGAAATCTCACCCATTTTAGTAGGTAAGTATTACTATGATGCGCCATGTAATCATAAGTAATTTAACTTGATTAGGTACTTATTTTCGAAATGGTGGCNAATTTAACTTGATTAGGTACTTATTTTCGAAATGGTGGCCATACATTTTTTCTGGGTTTATTTGGTATACCATTAAAACCATAACATTTAAACCATTTTTACCAAATGTTGTGTACTGAATGTATCTGTTATAAGCAACATATATTCCAACACAAAAATTTTGTATGCCATTATGGCAGAAAGTGCCATACGAATAAATAAAATTATTATGACATATATTGGTAACAAATTTACCAATTCCTACTAAATGTTGCTAACTAGTAATACTGATGTGGATTACGTTAAACCATATGTTTTAAGCATGCTAAACACGTATTTTAAAAATGGCGGTTATATAGCCATTTAAGCTTTGAATGCCATATCGTCGAAATTAGGTAATTAATTTCAACANATTTTAAAAATGGCGGTTATATAGCCATTTAAGCTTTGAATGCCATATCGTCGAAATTAGGTAATTAATTTCAACATAACTTTTTAATTGGGCAGTTGATATTATATTTATCAAATGCATCTCCACAGAGCATATTTTATCCGCCATTTGGTAAGATATCGCTTTGCGAATAAATGAAGTTTTCATGTCAGATTTCAAGAAACCATTGAACAATTCTTATCAAATTTAGCAAACAATTTGTACTGCGGCTGATGATGTAAAATGGAACCTTTTAAGAACAACGGATATTTGACAGATCCCTTCCAGATTTGGCAAACAAATAGGACAGAAGTAGGTGGTGTAAACTGCTATGTTTTAAATTAGTCAGGCACTTACAGGATGTGTATAAAAGAATACCCCGACTTTGAAAGTCTATAATTTCAAAACCAAACAACCTACAACCTTGGTAGACCAACCAAATGAACCGTGGAACAGTGAAGTTTGTTTACCATACATTCATAAATGTTCAATGTGACCACCATGAGCGGCCAGAACGACATCTACGCGATANTTTACCATACATTCATAAATGTTCAATGTGACCACCATGAGCGGCCAGAACGACATCTACGCGATAATCAAACTCTTCCACGCTCTTATCAGCAAGTCCGGTGTTTTAATAATGGCAGACTTACTTTCAGGATGGCAGCTATAAAATCATTTTTGTTTTGTATGCTATATCTACAAATTTATGTAGTTCACTTTAACCTATTTTTGTATTTTGACAGTAAGCAATAATCGAATGTGATACATAACTTTTTTGTCCTGCAGTTATGAAGCTCCCCCTATGAAAATTATGGAGGTAATATGCCATATCTAGAGTACCAATCAACCGATTCCCACCAAATGTTACACTGGAACATTTCACCTAATTCTTACCTAATTGTGCACACTCTAAATGCTACAGAAGTCCATGTAAACTTTCTTGATTAAAATAGGTCGGACAACGATCTTCAAAACGGCGGTATTATAAATAATTTAGGTAAGTTTGTCACATATATTAAACAATTTAACCAAATTCAACCAAAGCGCCGTATATATAATACTTTTTGTTTGGAATTTTTTTACGAAAGCATCAATTAAGAAAATAAAAGTTTTTGATGGCATATTTTAGGGAACAAACAACAGATTTCCACAGAATTCTTCGCAAAGTAGCGCTACNAAATAAAAGTTTTTGATGGCATATTTTAGGGAACAAACAACAGATTTCCACAGAATTCTTCGCAAAGTAGCGCTACGGTAGGCCATGTAAACTTGCATGTTTGAAGTGGATCAGTCACTTATTTTCAAAACGACGGCTCTTTTAATTATTTTAGTTTTGTAAAACCTATAATTCGACACACTTGTAACATTCAACTTGCAGTTACAGCCGATGTTACGTTGCCATGGCTTGCTCNAAATAAAAGTTTTTGATGGCATATTTTAGGGAACAAACAACAGATTTCCACAGAATTCTTCGCAAAGTAGCGCTATGGTAGGCCATGTAAACTTGCATGTTTGAAGTGGATGAGTCACTTATTTTCAAAACGACGGCTCTTTTAATTATTTTAGTTTAGTAAAACCTATAATTCGACACACTTGTAACATTCAACTTGCAGTTACAGCCGATGTTACGTTGCCATGGCTTGCTCAAAGGTAGAACACGAGACTGTACAATGGACGCCAATTAATTATTAAATAAAGTAAAATTCCAGAGTATTTTGTTCCATAATTTTATTTATCATTTGCGTGTCACAGTTCACATGCGAATTTCTGGTATACAGAGTACGAACCTTTCACAGATAAATATACAAGTACAGACCAGCGCCACAGTCGTTTACAGATTAGTAATGTCTCAAAACTTGCATCGCAAGGCTAAGTTACGAAGGTAGGAGGGATGTTCGTTCCCTCCTGGCACCCTAACGACCTCCCACACCGGCGGAAAGAATTTGATAGAATTTAGGTTAAGCCGAAAAGAAATGTGAAAAAAAGATTTAACAGTCGCGGGTGCTTGCCGGTATGGGTGAAGTTCTTCACGCCCAATGCGTCTTCTCCTACAGTTGGTTACTTTTTCTTTCTTAGGTGATAGACACAACTAGTATTTATTATGCAGGCCTATCCCCCTTCTCCTAAGATAAGGGAACGGCATTCGGCATCTGCCAGCAGCATCATCCAAAACTGTGCTGTGTCCCGCTCTCAACACGTTATCGTAACTGACACGTTAACGAAACTTTGTTGTACACATTAAAACTGCGCCGGAGGAACTAAAACTGTCGATGCCGTCAACATACAGATAAACAAACTTCTAGTAAAAAATTTGTACGACGCAGCCTGAAAGTTTCTAAATAATGCTGACGCTTCACAAAAACTGAAAACCACGATGTTTGAAACGAAACGACAACAGTCCACCCGATAACCGTAAAACAGCAAACGTCTGCCCGATAAACAACATATCACGGGAAAACGGACCACCACGGCTTTTAATTTGAAACCAGATAAAAATATTATGAAGCTTAGCAAAGCTTAAGAAAAACGAAATAAATTTAAACATGTGTCCCAAAAATTAAGAATAATGTGTCATTACATTAACCCCCTCGGTTTGGGATAGATTTTGAAGAAATCTTTCCCAAAGCGAAACCTATCTTGTATGATGCTGTTCTGTAAACCACTGGCCTCTGCTCTTTGACAACAATTTACATATAACATGGCAATCAAGTAATAACAAAAAATATTCACTTAATTAACTCCTGACAAAATTATTTACCTCACCTGTCGAAGAGTAACAAGATATTGACGGGGATGCTGGAAGAAAATCACACCTTACTGGTTTCAATTAGTTACCTGTTGTTAAAATGTATGGTTGAGGGTGTATTTCCACCTGTGCCATCGATTCTTCATTGTGGGCTGCTGCCCTTTGGTCTCTCGCTGGGATCAGCACACCACTTCTCCAAAAGGGGACCCAGGTCTGCCCAAAACTATACAAACGCCACTGCAACTGCCTCCCACTAGGTCAGTGCTGACAAAAAACCTCAAAAGCCACTGCGACTGCCTCTCACTAGGTCAGTGCTGACAAAAAACAAAGGGCCCCAGACCTGTCCCAATCCAACTACACTTCCTCCTTGTGCTACTGATCCCAGGACACCATACACTGCAGCAACATTCCCTACTACTTATGCAAATACTTAAGGCTCAATACTATACAACACCTCAACCACTTCAACCTTTGGAAATTTAGGTAACATTTAATGCATCCTTAATTAATCTTCCTTATAATTCCTATTGTCAACACTTTGAAAAATAACAGTATTTATTTCTTTGTGTTACACAATTTTCAAAAAAATAAAACTTATGAACATTCATATAGCACTTCCGGTTCGGTACTCTGCATTAATTATACCGCATTTGTTACAATTACACAATAGCCCATGACAGCTTGAACTTCTACTACATAATTGCAAAGGTATATCAGTAACTTGTTGATAATTGCCACCACCAACACGTGAAGTCATAGTAAGATGCCGAAGACTGGAAGGCATGAAAGCATACGCAAATGACGTCGCTCCACTGTCGAAGGTGTCCAATGTCATCACTAACTAATGACTGCTTCGCTATCGCCTATTTCTATTATCGTGCTGTGTGTTCAATGTTATGATTCGCGGGTTCTCTTACTTTCACGTACCATTTAAATTCATTCCGTTTAAATCTTAAATCTATTTTAGTAGGTTTTCACACTCTTTCCATAATTGCGAACATATGTAGTTTATGTACGGGCGATATGCGTATTTAAGAGGTTAATTTATTAGCTGTAAAAGGGTAGACTCCACACAACTTTCCTGAATAAGTTTCTGTATTATGTTTTATTTATCTCTTGTTCAACAGTACAAAACCANGTAGACTCCACACAACTTTCCTGAATAAGTTTCTGTATTATGTTTTATTTATCTCTTGTTCAACAGTACAAAACCGGAATTAAAGAAAATTTTCAGGTTTGAATATGCTGAGTTTCATTTACATTAATTAATTCGGCTCTCATAAATAGACTACACATTTTGAAATAAGTTGCCATTCTAAAATGTTTAATCATATATAATATTGAATTAATTGATTTTTTTTTGTATTTTGTATAACTGAGGAATTTACTGTGGAATCCTTTAAATAAAACAAACACGTTCTTACTTCCTGTGATGCAGGAAAAATAATTTAATTTTATTTCCTTTCCTGCACACGCACAGACCTGCCCGTAATTGTATGTATTTTAAGTGTACGGAGCCATCGACGTGTTCACAATTAAGTTGGTAGCCATGAAGGGAGAATAGCTATACGGTTCGCGGTTAGGGTTGAGTTCGTGGTTAGTGAATTTAAATCATTTAATTAGTTTTTTCAAGCACAAAAAAGTAAGACTTACAATAATACCAGCTGCGAAATTAGGTTCCTAACAATCTTATGGTTACACGTGAACGACAAATGTATTAAACCATCGGATGCATGGCGTTATTGATTTTATACGTGGAGAAAGTTTAAAAACGTTCAGAAAAATTGACCGTAAGCAGTGATTTCAAAAGTTCTCAATCAAAAGAGAACAGACTACAAAAGCATGCATTATTATTGAACTGTGCACGACTATTTCCGCGTGGCCAAAGCACTGTCCTCTTTTAAGGCGATAACATTTAACGTCCCTGCTGGGCCACATCAGAATTTTCGCATTTGAGAGAAGTAGGGGACGTTAGTGTTGGGCGGTTTCCTCCCACCAACGTGCTTGCCATTTGCATCTACTTCCTAGAATCCCAATTCGTGTCACACTTCCGCGAAGTGGGCGCCTACAGGTCTGCAGTCAAATGTGTGTTAACTCCACCTTGAGTTTCACCCTCCACCCATTACTTGGTTTTTATTTAAATCAGATTTTGCAAAACACAAGCTGTAGTTTTACTAAATTTCCAGTACGAAAATGTTTTTCTTTATAAATGATTTACCATCATAAAGCGTTAAGAAATTGTTCTGCGTTGATTTATATTTATTCCGTGTTTGGTTCGACAGTTCAGGTATGTGACTGTCAGACACTCTGAAATGGGTCACCTTTAAATATTTTACGAAAATGCTCAAACAGTTTTTGCGCTCCATTCAAATAAAAATAAATTTTTTGTTATAACTTTGACTTCGCACATTCGCACATGACCACACACTGTAAAATACATTTGCTTTATTAATATGACATAAAAATTCTCTTTTTTTTTTTTTTTTGCAAACGATAGCTCTACACTTTGTTTGACGGCAGGAGAAAGCATGCGAGTTGAGTTTTGAAATACTTTTGCTTTGACCCTAAGCGAAGAGCGAAAGCTATGTGTTTGTTGAGTGGCGTGAGCAAATATTGTTTTATCGAGCTTCAACTCTAGCGTCCGTTAAAAGCTGTGTCGATTGACCTCGCATTCGAAAGAAAAATTAATTTTCACGAGAACGATGACACTGCAGTTCGTGAACCGTATATAAAAAAGTTGCTGAAGGTAATAATGTACGTTTGTATTCGGGTTACGTGCATGTAGTCCGTTAAGTGGTAATTTTATGCTAATGATTTTATAGTTCATCATCATACACGGGGCTATAGGGACGTAACAAGTTATTTATAAGAGTTTTGTAATGACCACTAAAAGTGGTCTATTTTACATTAAGGTTGTATAATATTATTTCAATATAAACATTATGAAGTAAGCGGGGGGGAGCTGTACAGTTATAATGAATTAAATTATAAAATTTAACCAGTCACATTCTTAGTAAAGTATAATTGGAGAATCCCCACGTTGTTCATGATTTCAGAGGCTGATTAAGATGGCGGAAGTCGACGCCTGGACACACCCATCTTCAGTGGTCTTCGTTCCAATGGCCCAACGATAAAAGACACCGCCCACGGGCTACCCTGCTCTATATCGGGTACGTTGTCCCCGTTTACTGGCCGGTGGAGGGGGTTTCTGTGGCTTTGTGATTTCACAACCAATTTCAGCAATCACGGCCCGTGTACAGGATAAATATGTGAAGGTGTGGTCAGGCAGGCCGCTTAGCTAAGGCCTGATCACTACCCATAGCAGTAAGCGCACCGGTATTGAAAGAAACGGAACATTATGATTATGATCTCAGAGAAGAAACCATTCTGAAACACTGCTATATATATGTTATTGCTATTTTTATATTAATAATTCTTCTGGACGTGTTTATATCACTGAACTCCTCCTAAACGGCTAAACCGATTTTGATGACATTTTTTGTGTTATTTGAGTCGGTCCCTGGATGGTTTAGATTTACAATTGGACTCGGTAGGTGACGCTGCAATCGGGTTCTAGGAAATTTTTTATTTTATTTTTTGAAGAAATATTTTTTTAACAACAATGCAATGTCAATAATGTAAAGCCGCAACCTAGTAACAGATCTATCTATATAAAACGATATATCGATTCTTATAAGTACGTCGATGCTCGATAATTCGATATATCTATACTATTATATATATATCGATACTTATCACCCAGCGAACATGTCACATACAAATCTGTGGATGTAACATTGCACAAACATGAAGCGGTAAATTATCCGCCAGAATTTCTAAATTAGCTTGATGTTCCAGGATTGCCTCCACATATATTGAAATTGAAAATAGGAGTGCCAGTCATTTTACTTCGTAACATCAATCCACCAAAATTTTGCAACGGCACACGCCTTGCAATAAAAAAAATGATGGGCAATACTATAGAAGCTACCATCTTGAAAGGTGCTTTCTAAGGAGAAAATGTGCTTATTCCCAGAATTCAATTTATTCCATCAGAAATTCCCATTCACTTTAAAAGAACACAGTTTCCAGTCAGATTGGCATTTTAAATGACAATAAATAAAGCTCAAGGGCAGTCATTGCAAATGTGCGGAATAGATTTAGAAACAGAATGTTTCTCGTACGGCCAATTTTATGTGTCGTGTTCTAGAGTAGGAAACCCACACAACTAATTCATACGCGCGGAAGATGGTAAAACTAAAAACATTGTATACAAACAAGTACTTCAATAATAAAAATTTTGAAAATACACATATTTCTTTCAATTAATTTCACAGAAATGAATAGAACCAAAATATTTTATGCCACAGCAACGCGTGGCAGGGTTAGCTAGTATATGTAAATAAATAATATTGCTCGCTCGACAAGGCCATTCTTGAATGCAAAACAAAATAATCTTTAATGCTCATTTTGGTTACATAAATATGATTGTTTATTTGTCAAAATATTCGTTCTCAAAGATTCAGTTAGTATCA
Source organism: Clitarchus hookeri (assembly GCA_002778355.1). Taxonomy (NCBI): domain Eukaryota; kingdom Metazoa; phylum Arthropoda; class Insecta; order Phasmatodea; family Phasmatidae; genus Clitarchus; species Clitarchus hookeri. Next base: position 741,918 of record NQII01000494.1, read on the forward strand.
ATATTTTTAATTTTCTCTAATTAAATTATTATATTACAGAACAACTGCTACTAATAACCGATCGGCATGTGCTAGGTCTATTAAAATCAAATCAGTGGGAGGTAAAATGCTCAATTGCTTTTTCAAATTAAAGAACTTAATTAAATTTCTAGGTGGTTTATGAAAACTGAGCTGCGTGGAATGTTTCANTATCAATATTTTTAATTTTCTCTAATTAAATTATTATATTACAGAACAACTGCTACTAATAACCGATCGGCATGTGCTAGGTCTATTAAAATCAAATCAGTGGGAGGTAAAATGCTGAATTGCTTTTTCAAATTAAAGAACTTAATTAAATTTCTAGGTGGTTTATGAAAACTGAGCTGCGTGGAATGTTTCATAAATACTTCGAAACTCGCTTTATCGTGCAATATGAATGTTTTCAAATATTTCATAATTACTTACAAATATATGTGCACATAAATATAGCCTAATTAGTCATTTCGGTAATTTTTCGTTTCGCTTTGCTATATGTTATCTCACATGACTGGCAGGCACGAATCTGATGATGAAGAATTTAATGGATAATACAGTTTAATCCAATTATATTTTGACCTGATTTTCTGAATTTAGCATATTTCGTTTTAAAATTATGATATATGTGAAATTGATTCTTAATTACTCATGAGTAGGATTTCATAAATGCTGATATGTGTCATAGGACGCTTATGGTAACGGAAGTTAATTTTGTAAAGTTAATAATTATTTTAATGTAATAAAATTCTTTAAATAATATTTGTTGTTTGGTGGCAAATAAGTCATTGACAAATATCACAGCTGTTCACGGTAAAGTGAGCACTTTTGAAAACCTACTCATTTGGAATAATAGTCGATAATTACACATTATTATAGCCTTATACGTTAACTTCAGAGCGTGATGGCATACACGCACTGTGTTTATTACTTTCATTGCAATATTTATTTGAAAAGGTGGTTAAATGATAAGAAATGGCTGAAAGGGAAAAGTAACCAGGGATTAAAAAGTGCTCACTTTACCGTGAACAGCATATAGAAAGATTGAAATCTATATTTAAGAGGTTTTTTTTTTTTAAAAGTACAGAATAATGCAAACATACTAACTCACACGTCACTACATGTAAGTGTGCACAGTGTGTCATTTAGATGCGCGTTTATTTAATATTTTTGGATATGTAATACATTGTACCAAATTTTTTTTTAAGATTTTACACGGTTTCTATATCCTTATATTCTGAATACTGCACATGATAAAATTTTAAGCTTGCAAATGTTTTGATATTNGTTTCTATATCCTTATATTCTGAATACTGCACATGATAAAATTTTAAGCTTGCAAATGTTTTGATATTCCTCAATAATTTGCATTAGGCTTCTATAAGTAATTACAACAAACACTGCGTGTCGTTTATACGACAAACTAATGATATTGCCTAATTTATCTGTAATAGTAACATTACATCATTGCATGATCTAGGGTGAATGTACATTAAATATCTGAAGATNATTTAGATGCGCGTTTATTTAATATTTTTGGATATGTAATACATTGTACCAAATTTTTTTTTAAGATTTTACACGTTTTATATATCCTTATATTCTGAATACTGCACATGATAAAATTTTAAGCTTGCAAATGTTTTGATATTCCTCAATAATTTGCATTAGGCTTCTATAAGTAATTACAACAAACACTGCGTGTCGTTTATACGACAAACTAATGATCTTGCCTAATTTATCTGTAATAGTAACATTACATCATTGCATGATCTAGGGTGAATGTACATTAAATATCTGAAGATGGTGGTTGTTAAGAAACAGTCATTGATTCAAATGCTTATTTTTGCTTTGCAGAAGGTTTTTATTTGGCACTTGCAGACTTTTCTTCGTTTTTATTTTTTCTCCAAGCACGATATTTTACCAGTAAATATTTGTCTTGGCCAGAGACCATTCCACTTTTTATGTGCTTTTCCCTCCTTATTTTCGTATTTTCCTTAAAAATATATTTCTGCGGCGGTTTGTGAGCACTTGCATTATTTCGCAGCTAAAGTCCCAGTTTTACGTCGGGACATTTTTCATTTTAGTTTGAGACTTTTGATAAAGGAACAATTGCACTTACTATAACCGCTGATGACGTGAATGTACTTGTTTTTAAATATTTTTGTTATGCGATTTTCCTTTTCTTTCCCCTACAATATCCACTTTATCTTCTGCATTTCGCTGTCTACGTGAGCTAAGCCACAACCATCTAAATTGTGCATTTGTATCCTCCATCTTTTTTTCTAATCTTACCTTATTTGTTTTTATCTGCAGCTTGAGCCTGCTGTATTATAACTGCAGGAAACGCCTTGCCTTCAGCGATTAGAAACTCTATCTACTGTGTAGGGTCGACAGGTACAAAAAAAAAAGTCTTTTGAGAATGCAACAGAATTGAAAGTAACTCTAAAAGCCGCTGTAATTACTTTGTGCTGCTGCTCTTTCAAAAGCCTTACTGCAGAAACCACAGTATTCCGTCTGTGTAAAGAAATATGAAATAAGGCATTTCATTGGCTATGGTAGATAAATAGCATACGAACTAACAAATACATGGCAAGTTGATTGAAGGCAAAGTGAACGCAGGCATAGCAAGTTGCGTGCACAACCCGCCTCTAACACAAAATCATTCACAGGGAATGGCAGTCTAGCTAGTATTTCACGACCGGACCACCAGTAATAAAACAAAAGACAACGGCACACAGTACAGAACAGCAACAGTGAAGTGGTTGGCTTTCGCCATTATTTGAATGAAGTAAAACATTACATTTTGCTCAACTGAATATATTTTTACCTGTGCAAATCGTAGAGATTGGCGCGTATAGTTTGCAACATTTCTTACCTAACTCACGATTCCACTTCTTCATCTGGTGTTATGCAGTGCTACCAACGGATGAAGAAAGTAACTGCGCACACACAGTCATCAGAACACACTTACCGTCCAACACCTGACACATCAAAATTAAATATTTTTCTGCAAAATGCCTTGAAGTTCTATACATTTTTCAATATGAAGAATGTAATCTATTTACAATCGCGTGTTGCTTAGGTTTCAGTTTACATTACAAACCTTAGTGTCAATAGTAACGAGTTATTATACCGCCTTTCCGGACATAACGTATTTGACCATCATTAAATAGCATATTCCAAAATGGCTCAAAGACATGCCTAAACGGTTGCAGTGACGTAATATTTCAGAAACTGTATGTAAAAATATTGCCGTGAGCATGGTATTCCAAATTTTCTTCTTAAGAAAATATCGTGGGTTATTTCTGAGTTACATATATAGACTGTTCATAGTAAAGTGAGCACTTTTGAGGCTCTAGTTACCTTTTTCGTATCAGCCATTTTTAAACTTTACATCACTTTTTAAAACAAATATTGGTATGTAAGTAATAAAAACAGTGCATATATTTCACCGGACTCAAAAATTAACGTCTAAGACTACAATAAAACATATGTATTGACTATTATTCTAAATGAGAGGGATTCAAAAAGTGCTCACTATACCGTGAATAGCCTATAACTACATATCAGCTTTAACTTTTACGCGCATCTCAGTTACAACTTGTTCAGTTTGTGTTATTAGTGAAATATATTGCTGCCGTTTTATCGTGATTAATATCCGCGTCGCATTCGCTACCCTCCCATGAACTCAGTTCACACAGTCGGTACTCAGGATAGCAGAGCATACACAAGGGAACATGGCAATTATACCTCGACCTGCAGCCACCGTCTCCAGCAAAACAGCGTCGACGTGCAGCCAGCACCGTGCAAGTACCTGTATGCGAACTTCCCAATGACTGGCAGAACCGACAAGGTTTTTCCCCACAGCGGACTGCAGTCGGACGCGAGCCGCTCGTCAGCCAATCAGCCATCAAAGGGACCGCCATTGCATTTCGCTTGTTTGCTCGCCTCTTCTGTTGTCACGTGCGCGGCGGGCTGCGGGAGTCGGAAAGGCAGGGGGTTATCGTTATCAGGGGGAACAATCATGCTGCCACACCGGCACATTGTCAGTGAGCTATCGAGGCTCGCAGCGGAGCACACGACAATATTTGCAGAATAGCCTTTGCGTCAAGTGCATAAATCCTACTTTGCCGATAATTAAAGCCGTGTTTGTGATTCCAAAATTGCGCATTTTGGACGGCATCTACAAACCTAGTTACTCCCCTTTCGTTTCCGAGTAACTAACGATGTTTGCTGTGGGATATGTGAAACGAAAAAAACCTTACAAACACAGACTGGAATTTGAAGCTTCAGCTCTTTCTAAGTTTAAACCACGAGTCAGATGATAATGCGAGTTACTGAACCTTATGTTCCTCTCCCATAAAATAATATGTTTACAAAAGAGGGATGAAAATATGTTAAATGTGTGGTATTATTTTAAGCCGCGCGCTGTGGGACCATACATTTAGATTATAATATGCACGTTTTCATTAGTTAAAATTAATTAAAACTGAAAGAGTAATTATCTTTTCATCTTGTTTTAAGATTGCTATTTTACGTCGCACCTTTAAGAGGTGACAGTTAACAGGTTACGCTATATTTTTAAAATAAATATTTTCTACACGGATGTGCATTTTCCTATCAGTAAGAGCATATTGCAAACATTAAAAATAAAACGCGATATTGATATTCGTCATTTGTAAAAAGTTACACTTGATACGCTAAGACATAGAAACACTTTTCAAAATTTCCTGCCATCTTCGTCGAAGACATACTATTCAGTTTTAACGTAACAGTGCATGCAGTTTTTCAGCAAAGGATTATTTTGAGAGCATTGCTGTAAACCACCTATCCAGCTATTTAGAGTTAGCGTTTTGAAGTTATGATTTAAAGCAAACTGTAAATGCTACAGAAAAACAGTCTAGATGTTTATATAGCTTTTGCATGACAAATATTAGCTCCAGGATTTTCTTTTTGGGGCTAAAAAAAATTACGTTTTGTGATTAAAGCCGGATATACCTTTATTTGCATGGGATACGTGATGGCACTGTGTTTATATAGACACGCGGAAACAATAGCGACTTCATAACTATAGAGAAAATTTCATTTTCAGTGAAATATACAGTTGTAGTTTCAGATAATTTGTTATAAAACATTAAAGAAATGCATGCTAACGAAATCTCTTAAGTGTTTCATTTGGCTAAAAAAAACATAACTTTACATTTCAAGGCCTAAAGTTGATCGCGGGTAGCTATTCGTCATGCATGCATGTGTATCGCCTGCTATTTGTAAAGAATCTAAATTCCATTGAGCAGCGAAACTGTAAATAGAAACCATTTTCGTAAACTTATATCAACTCTAACATACGTGCCATTAGGACTCGCTTGCAATTTTATACATTCAATGAACAACATATTACTTCTACCTGACGATACTAACAATGCACAAAGGCTGAAGTATGTTGAGAAATGCTTACATTTATATTAATATAAGACTATAATTATTCAATTCTTAAAACATTTGAGACATATATACTAAATATTTTCAGTGTTACAAAGTAGGTGCGTCTTTCATTCATGTGTAACATTAATCGTACTTTTCTGACAATTTTGGTAGTATGTGCACTTCTTCTTAATGAACTGTGCAAGTTGTGCTGTCGGGTGCAGTGTTTCATTGGAAGACACTCAACTTCTTCGTAATGCAACTATGTCATGAGTGATTCGTTTGTTATCACATCCTTTAATTCAAATTTGTTAGTGCTTGTGCACCAGGTAATGGTTACATAAATTTAATTAGTCGATATCTTCTTTTCATTTTTCATCGGCGCATGTAGCACAAGAAGAAGTCATTCCATCCGTCAACCGAAGAACTAGACAACACAATTAATGCACTTTTAAAATTAAAGTGACGTGATCGCTGGCGGAAGCTGGCGTGCGGGACGGAAGTAGTGCAGCCACCTTGGTGATTACAGGCCGGTGATGGTAGAAACTGTAGCAGTGTAGCCAGAGATCTAGTTTTGTTATCTACAGTATGGAATAGAACAAGTTTATGATTAAACGAATTTATTTGTTACAATGTACTGTATATTATTGTCTGTGAAAATTTCAATAAACAACTGGACTGAAATTGTNAAAATTTCAATAAACAACTGGACTGAAATTGTTCTGTCAAACAAATATAGAGCTGAAATGATGGAATCCGTTTTTGGGACAATAAATTCGTGTGTCATGAAAATTATTTGTTTTAAATGACCGTTTACTCTTATTGACCCCACTTGAATGAGTCTTTCGTAAAGTGAATAAATTCCTTTCCTTAAAGTTGATTCCATGTTTATCGGTATTTCTTCGAATTATTTTAGTGCCACCTGAAACAAGACGCAAGATATTTTGGGATAGCTATAAGTAGTATAGTAATTTTAGTTCTGGCACATGTATCATGCATCAGAATTCAGGATCGTCCTCTATCTTGGATGATGCCACCTCTTGCTCCGTCATTCCGGTCGGCTAGCGGCCATTTTTTAGATGTCACTTGTTTTACCCGAAAAATCATTTCCGAAATGAATTATTTTACTAAAAAATCACATTTTCTACAGAAACATTTTCAAAAAAATGAAAAGACTGAGAAAAGTGGATTCGAAGCTTCTTGAGGCAAGAGCCGAAAAGTTCTCAGGCGAGCAAGAAGATTCGAAGCTCATTGCGGAATGGGCTATTAATCCTCAGATCAGTAAAATAGGATTCGAGGCTCCGAGCCAGGTCAAGCGGACCGGGGAGGATTAACGGACGTGGCGCACTCCCCCGACCGCTACCCAGCACCTACCATATCCAACCACCCTACCACCTCCCTCCCTCATCAAACACTTGTTCACCCTCACCACCACCCCTTCCCATCCCCATCCCCTAAAAATTGTTATAAAATCATCGCAAAAAAAAAAAATATATATAATATATTTTTTAATCTTACACCACCCTACCCATTTCTAATACCACCACCCTCACCACAACCACTCCCCGGTAATTATTATAAAATCAAGAAAAATCGAAAAAACTTTAAAAATAGAGGAACATATAACGTTAAGCTCACACTCACCCCAGCATCCTAACCAACCACACACCCCCTCACCAGAATCCACCCAGTCACAAAAATTTGACAATGATCATAAAAAATCCAAAAATTGATTCTAAAAATAGAAGAACATATAAACTTACCCTCACACTCATCTCGCCAACCTCAACTACTCTCCAAAACCACCTCCTAGCAATTATTATAAAATAGACAACAATCGCAAAAAAATTATAAAAGTCAAGGAACATAAAATGTTACCCCAACCTCCGTCGTGCTCAACCTCATCACCCTAGCCATCAACCCCAACCCCTTCCTACTTTCCGCCATAAAAAATTTTTTATAATAAAAATAAGTATTCTGAAACTAAAGGAAAATCTTACAGTATTGACCCTCGACCACCATGTTGGATGCCGGTGGTCTTGACCTTGACCCCAATAATCTTAAACTCAAAAATGTAGGGGAAAAGGTAAAAAATCGATTAAATTAAAAAAATTATCTAAAATGTAATGTTACTGACTCCAGCACCCATGATGAATGTTGGTGGCCTTAACCTTGACCCTATTAACCTTCAAATAAAAAAATATAAAATATAAAATCTTAAAAAAAAAAATNTGTTGGTGGCCTTAACCTTGACCCTATTAACCTTCAAATAAAAAAATATAAAATATAAAATCTTAAAAAAAAAAATTGAAGAAAATACTACGTTCCTTTCACAACAAACCAAGTTGGATGTGTGTGACACTGAGGGTTCCATGATCGTAAAGATGGCAGAGCACAGTCACTCCCTAGTACAACAATGAGCAGCCGACTGAACTCCCACTTCTATATTTCATTGGCTATATATAGCCCATCAATTTTACGACCCACAAAGCGAATTATTGACTTTAAAATAACACACATACCTCCCCCCCCCACCCNTGTTGGTGGCCTTAACCTTGACCCTATTAACCTTCAAATAAAAAAATATAAAATATAAAATCTTAAAAAAAAAAACTGAAGAAAATACTACGTTCCTTTCACAACAAACCAAGTTGGATGTGTGTGACACTGAGGGTTCCATGATCGTAAAGATGGCAGAGCACAGTCACTCCCTAGTACAACAATGAGCAGCCGACTGAACTCCCACTTCTATATTTCATTGGCTATGTATAGCCCATCAATTTTACGACCCACAAAGCGAATTATTGACTTTAAAATAACACACATACCTCCCCCCCCCACCCATGCCCCATGCCATCACATGTCTCGTTGCTCCAATTCTTTCGCCATTTACTTACCATAGCTCAGTTGCCTTGAACATCCACACAAGCCACAATTCCACCATCTGAATTTAGCACCCCCTCTCCCGGCCCGCTCAATGATTCGTCATAGCTCGTCCCACTCACCTTTCAACCACTCTACCACGCCTCGTAGGTCTCTCATTCCGTCATTAGCATTAACTCTTTCGTCATAATCGCCTTGCGAATCAGTACCCACCGATGCAACAAGAGGTATGGATGGCAACACTTGCTGGCTCTCAAAAGATGAATCCTTGCAGTTCTTGATGTGATTCTTCGATGTATCACCTTGCATAAACCGCATATACCCATTGCCGTAACGCTTCATCATACCAGATCCCTCGTCGTCTACGGACAATTTATATAGTTTATTAACAGGAGGCAACGAAATCAACACATTCTCTCTCGAGACCAAAAAAAGGCATGTTACCTTAACACATACCAGTGCGTCAATTTCAATGATCACTTCTACCAAATGTTGTACCACAGTCGGTACATGATAGTGATTTGGAGGTCGGTCTTTTTTAACATTGGGTTTTTTTCATGCCAACAAGCTTGGACGTTTTTGCTAAAGATCTTTTGACACTAGCAGCAATGTTTTCCATGTAATCTTCCAATAGTGTGATAAGGTACATTCACAGAGGTAAGCTCTACAGTAGACTTCGTACAATCATAGGCTTGCACCATTTTCATGAAAGTAACCGAAGTCCTTTCCACAGTGGCAACATATGCAGCTTATCTACTTGGCCTAGCTATTGCTTCATATNAACATATGCAGCTTATCTACTTGGCCTAGCTATAATTACTAACACATTTCATCAGTGAGATTAAAGCATTTTTATGCCTACGTTCAACCAGACATTTTACCTAGTTCCTAGTTTACATTACCACGCATTTATATCTTCAACAGTTTCTTCCTGACAAGTTTTTCGCTCAGCTTTCACCCATGGCGACACTTAGAGGAGACAAATGACTACGGCCAGACCTGCCCATCACAAGACGGCCCCCTTATTTTTTGAGTTGAAGGTCAATGTAGTCAAGGTAAATGGCCACCAACATTCAACATCGCTGCCGGAGTCAGTAAAATGATATGTTCAAAGATTTTTTTTTAATTTTTTTTATTTTTTTACATTTTCCCTCGATTTTTGAGTTTGAAGATTATTGGGGTCCAGTTCAAGGTTGCTGGCATTCAACACTGGTGTCGGAATTAGTGATGTATTATGTTCCTAAACTTACATTAGTTTCTTAAAATTTTTAAAACTTTTTCTTGTTTTTTATTTTTAAAGGTAATTGAGGTCAACAACCAAAATGTTGTTCGGTTGTTATCAATGTAATATTTATCTTGATTTTAAGAATAATCTTTTATTTTCATAGATTTTTTATGATTGGAAGGGTGGTTGGCAAGGGTAGGGATTAATAGTTAGGTTGATGGGGTTGAGCGGGAGGGATGGTGGGGTAACATTGTATGTTCCACGATTTTTCTTGATTTTATAATAATTGCTAGGGGGAGGTGGAAAGGGCGTGAGGTGAGTGTGGTGGGATGAGTGTGAGGTTAATGTTACATGTTCTTAAATTTTTGGAATAAATTTTTAAATTTTTTTTGTGAACATTCTCTAATTTTTGTGACTAGGGGAATTGTGATGAGAGGATGGGTGGTTTGTTAGGGTGTTAAAGTGAATGTGAGGTTAACATTATATATTCCTATAATTTTTAGAATTTTTTCAATTTTTCTTGATTTCATATTAATTATGGGGGAGGGGGTGGGGGATTGTGTAAGATGAGGGCAGTAGGATGAGCTATGGATAAGGTAGTGTAATAAGTGGCACGCCATTTCAAAATACCTCCATTGTAAATCCTATTAAAACATTCGTTCTTTCATTCTTTTTAAATTGACATAAATCAGCACAAAACTGGTGTTTTCTTTACAAATATATTTTATAGTTGTATAAATCCAATACGTAGCTATGCATTTCTCTTATTGAAGTCAGTACTTAATTTTATGTTAAATACGACCTAGAAAAGCTTCGAGTATATGTTAGCTTTGTATTTACGTGTAAAATAAATATTAATTCCTTTCATAGATTACAGTTTATCTTTTTCAGTTAGTTTCAGAAACTTTCAGGTATTATCATGAAATAATTTTCTATAATACAGTATCATATTTATTAAACTTTGTAACATAACTTTTTCAAAATCTCTTTGTACTATTTATTAATCTACAACTCATTCTGTTATTTTTTATTCGGAAGAGTTGCTAAATTTTTCAAGCGACAGACACATATGGTCAAATGACCATATATATCAGGATTTACAAAGACTCAAAAAGAGTTCAAAGATAATAATAATAATTTTTGTTTACCTTTTCATGAAATAATATATGTAGTCATTCAGTGGAAAACCCCATAATATAAATAAAAATTAGATACTGAAACACATAAGAATGATGAATACCAAAAGTATGAAATAACAATCAGATGTGTAAAATACATTACCCAGTATACAAAATATTTCCATTTGAAGATAAAATTTGTAGTACGACAAAGAAAAAAAATCGAAAATATGAAATTTATTACGAAAGTGAAATATTTTTAATGTTTTAAGAACGTTTACAATTAAGTGGGGACCGTTTTCTTATCTGCGTATTTGGAATAAATTGAGTAAACTATATGTTATAATTTTTTATATATAAGAAAATAACTTGTCATTGTGGATATTCTGTTGCATCAAAGTATTGCAATAACATGTATAATATTTTTAAAATAATTAAAGCTTGAGTGCTTAACATTTACCATAATAAAATTATACCTTGTTAAAAAAATGCAATTTGTTTTCTTTTTGTAAATTGAAGTTTTCCTCTTATAAATATTAATTATTTATATTACAGTTAACTTTGAGTGAAATGAAAGAGGTGCAATAAAGAGAATTAGTAAGAGGATTATATGATTTTTATAAATTCAACTTANTAATTTTTTATATATAAGAAAATAACTTGTCATTGTGGATATTCTGTTGCATCAAAGTATTGCAATAACATGTATTATATTTTTAAAATAATTAAAGCTTGAGTGCTTAACATTTACCATAATAAAATTATACCTTGTTAAAAAAATGCAATTTGTTTTCTTTTTGTAAATTGAAGTTTTCCTCTTATAAATATTAATTATTTATATTACAGTAAACTTTGAGTGAAATGAAAGAGGTGCAATAAAGAGAATTAGTAAGAGGATTATATGATTTTTATAAATTCAACTTACTTTCAAAATCCTGTGGAAGGTAATATGCAATCACATTAAAATGTTAAGCATATGTTGATAACAACATTATTGATAAGTATTATATATATATTGCACATATACGTACATAAATATTTTGCCAGTTTGTTTGCAGTGAAGCAGATAAGTTAAATAACAAATCGATTATTATTTCGGAAATTTGTTAAGACAACACACATTTAATAAGGACGAGAAGGTAGGTGTGATGAGATTACAACTTTATTCGCAAGACTTTTACAATGTCGATCTCACAATCTCACAATCTTCCAATGTCCAGGCCGAGAGAAAAGTCCCGGTCAGCACGCAGAAAATCAAGGTGTGTAGGAAGATTGTTGACGAATTTACTCAACGCAGAAACAGTATCTGCAAGCGACGCAACCAATTCCCGCAGTAACTTCGAAGCAAAATCAACCTTATGGGAAGAAGTGACTATATTATTTGCACGAACATCTTGTTTAAAGACTATCGACATCACTAAAATTATGTAATTTTTATCACAAGCTAACTGTTCCAAAGAGTGGAGGGCTAGGAAAAATGCAGAGGAATCCCTTAATTCACAGTTTTAATCAAAAACCTTGAGTTGGACTACAGTAACAAACAAGAAGTTACTGATATAACTCATTAGTCTGCTTTCCTCTACATGGGGGCAAATCATTTATAAAAAAGTTCTTAAAAGCTTAGATGGTAAGTAGGCCTTAACGTCCCTTTGACACCAATGCAAATATAGTTAGAACCAGAAACATATGCAACGGTAATGAGACAGTTACAAATGCACACTTGGCTTACCTGGGAATCGAACACAGAAAACCACATAAACTACCCAATTTAGCGTACAACCAAATCCATTACAGAGCCAGGATTTGGAAAAATTAAATGTAATATCTCTAATAGCACAGGCCAACAATAAAAAAACTTTTTAAATGATTTTGCCGGATTCTTATGTTTTTTGGTGTACTGAGTCCGAAAATAATAATAAAAAAGTCATAACACCCACCATTTTTTCACATTTGAATATACGAAATGTGAGAAANAATAATAAAAAAGTCATAACACCCACCATTTTTTCACATTTGAATATACGAAATGTGAGAAATTAATTTTTTATCCAATATCTGTGCATTTTTATATAATCTATTTGTATGTTTTTATATACATTTTTATACATTTTTAATATTTAATATATATTATTTATATACTAAAACATACAGTAAATCTAAATGAAATTAGGTTGGCAGTGGTGGTACGACTCTTTTTGTTTTCTTTCAGTCAACACAACCTTTTTTATTCAGTTTTTTGCCCATGTGCTTTAAGATGGTTTACCGTGGTTGTAAAAACTTTCCTAACAGTTCTTGTTATATATGTGGTGAGTTTGTAATTAAAGTACATCAAAGAAACATCACAGAGTTTGTTTAAAAAGTGTACTTGTTATATTTTGGAATAAAACTCAGTGATCAAGGAAAACCTTGGGCTCCACACAAGGTATACTATGTTTGTGTTGAAGATCTTAGGAAATGGTCAAAAAAAGAAACAACAGCTTTTAGATTTGCAGTACCCATGATATGGAGAGAACCAACAAATCATTCAGACGATTGTTATTTTGTAGCATTGATGATACTGGATGTAACTCCAAAAATAAGAAAGTAATTGCCTACCATAATCTTCCTTCAGCTATTCGGCCAGTCGGTCATGGTCTGGGACTTCCTGTCCCTGAGTCACCACAGGCTATTAGTAACTTTTTACTTGGTCTGTCCAGTGAAACTGAATCTGATGAAGGTAAACCGGATGATGATGAGTTCCAATGTTCTCCATAAAATTTAGAACCTCAGTTGTTTACACATGCTGAGTTAAATTATTTGGTAAGAGATTTGGGTTTGAATAAAGAGAAAGCTGAATTGCTTGGCTCTAGGCTGAAAGAAAAACATTTGTTGGCACCTGGAGCATCTATTTATGAATATAGAACAAGAGATCAACGGTTCGCTAAGTTTTTAAGCAAGAACAGGATTTGGTATACTACCATGATATTGGTGGTCTAATGAATTAATTTGGAATTGATTACAACAATGAAGAATGGAGGCTTTTTATAGAAAGATCAAAAATTAGCTTAAAAGCTGTTCTTTTACAATTACCATTATGAATACGAAGTGACGGACACCGAGTAAGTCAGGTATACTTGGAAACTTACGAAAATCTAGACATAATTTGAAAGCAAATTAACTATTCTGCTCAGGATTGGATGATGTGTGGAGATTTGAAAGTTGTTTGTATGCTCCTAGGCCAACAAAAGGGATTTNACTTATGCTTCACTGCCTGTGGCTCATTCAGTCCATATGAAGGAAACTTACGAAAATCTAGACATTATTTTAAAGCAAATTATCTATTCTGCTCAGGATTGGATGATGTGTGGAGATTTGAAAGTTGTTTGTATGCTCCTAGGCCAACAAAAGGGATTTACTAAATTTCCATGTTTTATATGTGAGTGGGACAGCAGAGAAAGGGATCGACACTGGTCCACAAAAAATTGGCCTGGAAGAAAAACCTTAACACCTGGAAAGAAGAACATTTTGCATAAAACTTTAATAGATCCAAAAAAAAAAATTCTTCTGCCACCTCTTCACATTAAATTAGGTTTAATGAAACAGTTTGTAAAAGACTTGCCTAAAGATAGTGAATATTTGAAGTATTTATGTGAAAAGTTTCCTCATTTATCAGGAGCCAAACTGAAAGAAAGGGTTTTTCGTGGNAGAAAAACCTTAACACCTGGAAAGAAGAACATTTTGCATAAAACTTTAATAGATCCAAAAAAAAAAAATTCTTCTGCCACCTCTTCACATTAAATTAGGTTTAATGAAACAGTTTGTAAAAGACTTGCCTAAAGATGGTGAATATTTGAAGTATTTATGTGAAAAGTTTCCTCATTTATCAGGAGCCAAACTGAAAGAAAGGGTTTTTCGTGGGGCCTGACATTCGTAATATGATTTTTGATTCCAAATTTGAAACAAAAATGACTATAAAGGAAAATGAGGCTTGGATATCATTTAAGCAAGTTGTGACTAAGTTTTTGGGCCATGTTAAAGACCCAAACTATGAGATTATCATAGCTAATATGATACACAAGTTAAAAAATCTGGGATGCCTGATGAGCCTTAAAGTCTACTTTTTACACAACCATCTTGACTTTTTCCCTGACATTTTGGGTGATGTGAGTTAAGAGCAGGGGGAGCGGTTTCACCAGGACATCAAAGTGATGGATAAACGTTACCAGGGACGGTGGAATGTCAGCATGATGGGTGATTACTGCTGGTCACTTCACCGAGAGCAACAAAATGCATAACACCGGAGAAAAAGTTACATGAGAAGTTTCAATGAGAAGACAGAAAGTAAATACCAAAAAATAAACACTTAAAATGTATGTAATGATTTTTTAAAAATACAATTGCATACATCGCATTAAAAAAATGCATATTGTGAGAGAACTGTGGGTAATACAAACAACTGATGCCATATTCAGTTTCAGCACCCAAAAATACATAAGATTCTGCTGCATTTATAGAAAAAGTTTTCCCAAATATTTTTTTTGTTGGCCTGTGTAGTTTGAATGATAAGATGTTCTATCCTTTAATATTTACAGTGCTATCATTCTGAGGCACTTAGAACGTAAAAATTTTCATGGCCTACCGTAGTACTATTTTATGAATAAGCTCGTGAATATAGTTTGATTGGCTTCCGATATGTGGCATAAAAACCTTATTTTTCAAATTTGGTGCTAACTTTTAAATTTGCCTAAAAAATATGTTGTATAAATATACGATGCTTCTAATGGATACTATCGGAATACAAAGTCTGGTTCAATTAATTTAAATTGTTAAAATATGAGAATATCATCAAACATATTTTTATAATTGCCATTTTTAAACTCAATGCATGGCCCCAATTTAGATTATATAAATTTACAACGCCTCGTATTGCCCTACTGGTGTGCGAAATTAGGTGAAAATTAATGTTTCATTTTATCATCAGGCACTATTTGGCAAACAGGCCGGCAAAAGAGGATATCTGTATGCGTAATTGATTCTTCAAATGAATACGCTTGGTGTACAAAATTTGGTTTGATTTAGTTGAATTGTTTTAAATATATAATATATTAATATAAATTATTTATATTAATGCCAAAAATACGGCCTGCCCCACCTGAATCACGTAAGATTATATATCCCATTGTAGCACTACTTGTGTGTAAAATTAAGTGAGAATCAGTTGATTGCTCCTCGAGATATGGCATAAAACCTAAATTTTTGTCATGTGACAAAAGAAAGTACTGTATGAACTCATTCGATGATTGTCATAGATACTACCAGTATACAAAGTTATGTTATAATCGATTACGTAGTTTGTAGATATAGCATACTAAGTTAAAATGTTCATATAGCCACCGTTCTGAAAATCAGCGTCCGGCACACTTAAATCACACAATTAATATGGCCTAGCAGAGTATCACGTCTTGGCCAAATTTGGTGGGAATCGATTGATTATTTCCGAGATGTGACATAAAATTTTAATTATTTTATCAACATAAAATAATTAAAATTTTATCTTATAAAATGGCAGATAAATGAGATTGTGTATAGAACAATGTGGTGGTACTAATATATACTGCCGGCATACAAAGTCTATTTGAAATTTGTTGCATAGTTTCGTAGCTATAGCTTACTGAGCTAAAATCTTTGATGCTTCTTAGGCCCCACAGTTGGGAAGCCAATTTACTTGACGCTAGGCTGGCTGTGTACGCCCCACAGTTGGGAAGCCAATTAACTCATCCAAAAAAATAATAGTAGCGTCTTTTGTTAATGCTTAGTGACATAGACTATATGATGCCTGAAGGTTAAGGGGTTTGTAATAATGTAGACTTTGGCTGTTTCAATTTGAAGGACGAATATATTGTCTCGAATGTAACACAAATAAAATGCATCAGCAATTGAGAGGTGTGGTACTGTAATAATTTGGTTACTCGGATTGACTGATAACGACTTCTAACGACTTCGTGATGGAGGGGGGCTTCTCTTGACGGTGATTGTATACTTAACTCTTGCTGGAATGATGTCAGCTGTGGTGGGTGAGCTCCGGCGATGGGCGGCCTTTGGCAAAGGCCCGCTGTTGCTGCCGTCTCACTGTGGTGATGTTCTACTGACATGGCCGAGGGTCCGATTTGCCCCCGGCCAAAATGGCGCGGCTGACCTCTCTCTGCGCGGCGATCTTCAACTGGCTGCTCGATGGTCTACTGATCTAACCTCTCTGCGCGGTACTAATGAACTGGGCCCCACTACTCAAGAAAAGGGGTTTTTATGCTTACCAGTGTCCCTCCTTAATTGTCGGCACATGTCGCCTTGTGAGGGGGAAGTGGTGAGGGGGTGAGGTGGTAGAACGCTGCCTCGTCTCTAGTTTACTCTCGTCAGCTATTTCTTCGGTGCGTTTCCACATTGTACTGTGGTTAGCTAAGGGGAGAAGGGGGGTGTCCTCGGCACAATTATCCAGCTCGTCAGCTATTTCTGCCGCGGTGTGTGTATTTTGAATTCAGGCGAAATACACATGATTATTTGGTGATATCCCGTGAAACCTCTGCTNTCTGCCGCGGTGTGTGTATTTTGAATTCAGGCGAAATACACATGATTATTTGGTGATATCCCGTGAAACCTCTGCTCTCCACAGATCTCACGGGCTGGCTAGAGGCCTAAGGGGGTGAAGGGGGGTGGCAGGGAGGCCTATGCAGCAGGACGTGCAGCAAGACACGTGTAACTGCGGTCCGTTCTGGCTGTTCACCTGCTTCGTGACACGTGTCTCTACCCTGGTTATGAGTAGGGGAGGGGGTGGTTGTGGGCCAGTGTCACTCTACTATCCCTAAACCATCACACGACATCTTTATACAGCCGCAGTTTTGAAAATAAACACCAAACCAACTAAAAACATATCAGTTTACGTGGCCATCTGTAATACCACTTGTTTGCAAAATTTGTTAGGAATCTATTGTATTTTCTTTCAGAAAAATGACATAAAGATTTGTTTATTAATTTGATGCTATGCTACAAAATGGTGGACAAAAATGCTTTGTGTGAACATATTTGATAGTTTTAGTACAGTAAGCATACAAAATTAAGTTCGTATTGAATACATGGTTTCGGAAATATAGTATGNATATTTGATAGTTTTAGTACAGTAAGCATACAAAATTAAGTTCGTATTGAATACATGGTTTCGGAAATATAGTATACTCAGTTAAAATTACTATATGGCCACCATACAGAAAATAATTCTCTGTCGCACATAGAACATTCAGGTTTACATCACATGTAACAGTACTACTTGATTACCAAATTTTGTAGTAATAGTTAACTTTTTTCACTAGAAATGATCCAATGAAAATCACACTATTGGGGCTGCTTGTGATTTAACTATAAAACTGCTTGTTGCAGTCATTAAAATCACTTAACATACTGAAATACAGTATTCCTGTATACTTGAAATACTGTATAACATGCGCGTCCTGGCTAAATGTATTTCCCATTCTTGTTTTCTTCAAAATCAAAACCGTAAATGATAGCTTATGCGTAAACACGAATACCTTCAGTATACTACCCCACCATGCGGATAAAATATATTTAACATTCGCTGACACCATCTTATCGCACCACGTCGGACTTCTTACTTGAGGCAATTACTGGAAATNAAAATATATTTAACATTCGCTGACACCATCTTATCGCACCACGTCGGACTTCTTACTTGAGGCAATTACTGGAAATTCACGATGTCTGAATTGATGTACGAAAATTAGATGTTGGAATAGTGAAAGTAAAGTCGTGGTTCATACCATCATATATTAAAAGCAAGACATGTCTTCATGAAATTTTTTTTCAAAGAATGTCATCTGTTAACTCAAACAGACAACAAATATGATTTAGGCCTGTGAGTTAAAAATATAACTAAAACAATCCAGTCCTGTTGTATTTATAAAAACAACGGGTGACCAAATAATTTGGTGATAGTTATGAATCAGACAAATTCCAATATCCAAAGAAAATATTATGACCTAATAAAACTTTTACTTAGTGCACAAAATTAGATACAATTTTAACTGAAATATTGGTTCCATCCGCGAAAGTGGTGTTTAAGTGTTACCTTCGGACGGAAGTTAAAGCTGTGTGTACCGTTTTCAAATAACTGAATTAAACGGCACTTGCAATACACTTTCCTTACTCCCATTTTTCCACTAGCCGGACGGTTTAGGCCAGGGCGCATGAATAAGCGCAATGATATTACTTTTTATGTAATAAAGAATAAATTATTTGGCTGGTTATTTCAGGAATATTTTCTATAATATTTAATTAAATTACAGCTAAATTACAATAATATACAGGTATGTGTTGGAAGAAAAAGTTCAAGTGGTTTGGAAATGAGTCGTTCGGACGCACTGGACTGAAGGTAAAGGGAAGTGAGTATGGGTGGGGAGCTGGACATGGAGAACATGCCTGCTGATTGCCCGGAAGCTCCGCTGCTTTGACGCCATCGAAAAGCAGTGATGGGCAACTACAATGGCCGCAGCGCAGGGAGAGGGGGATGGAACCTCAACACGTCTTCTCTCTNCTCCGCTGCTTTGACGCCATCGAAAAGCAGTGATGGGCAACTACAATGGCCGCAGCGCAGGGAGAGGGGGATGGAACCTCAACACGTCTTCTCTCTCCACTACACCGGCTGCTGGAATGTTAGCCAGCGGCTCGCCAGCACCTGTCCCAAACCGTGAACCCGGGGATTTTCAGCTGCGCGTTGCGTCAAAGCCATGCTTCACTTTAATTTTTTNTACAATGGCCGCAGCGCAGGGAGAGGGGGATGGAACCTCAACACGTCTTCTCTCTCCACTACACCGGCTGCTGGAATGTTAGCCAGCGGCTCGCCAGCACCTGTCCCAAACCGTGAACCCGGGGATTTTAAGCTGCGCGTTGCGTCAAAGTATTTTATCATCTGCAAAAGATTTATATAAATTCCTCATAAATGTAAATACTTGTAGTCAAATTATTATAGTTTTCAAAAAATAGCACCGACATTTCGAAAATTTCGGAATATGGGAGCTTAAGTTTCTACGCCCCTAATTAACTTTGCCAACTAATTCAAACGTCATGTGATCTATATAATACACACAACAAATTAAACAAGTATCAAGGATATTTAACAAAGGGTACTCGAGAATTTATACCGAATATCTTTTAAAATAGGTATTAATGCTTTTGCCAACACGTTTTACTTTGTCCAAGAGAAACTTATAAATATAACTATAATTTTCTCGCACACAATTCACGTGTACGAAAATCCAGGGAGCGACTCCAATGTGAGTCAAACCCAGTTCGCCTCGGTGGGAGGCGAGTAGGCTAGTCACTACACAACCGCGGCCTCTGGAACTCAGAAAGCAATGGATCCATGTTTTTTATGAACAGACGCAAATCTCTGNTCGGTGGTAGGCGAGTAGGCTAGTCACTACACAACCGCGGCCTCTGGAACTCAGAAAGCAATGGATCCATGTTTTTCATGAACAGACGCAAATCTCTGTGCAGAAACGGTACATCCATAAAGTTTGCAAAAATGTGATTTCAACTGTCGGGGTTCAGGATGAGTAAAAATAGTTCGATCGTGTAGCACATTGTCCTCTTTCTGCACTGAACGAAATTCAAGTTGTTCGTTCGGTACTGACTGAGTGTAAGATAGTACTATGGTAAAAATGTTTCAACGTTGGCGCCGTTCATTTGGTTACCCTCCAAATAACTGATGTAGAAGAGGTTTAGATCATCTGGGTAATGTTAGCAGCCCACTGTATTTTCTTGTGTATGTTGAAGGAAATATTTTATAGTCCCTGATATCGAACGTGTTGAACCTACAACAAAACGAAGAAACGAGATCAAAACATCAAACATAAAATAATGATATTGAAAGCAGCTAAAGTGAAAAAGTATGCCAGGAAAACTGATTCCAGCTGCATGACTGGGCGTGATGATAAGCGTTGTCTAAGTAGTCTCAAGAAATTAAGAGGCCAGTAATATATGTTTTTCTTTGGTCTGTAAGTAGACACAAGTTATCTAACTCCAAAGTTTAGCAGCAAAAATAGAGACTTAATGTCTTAGATTAAAGATGACACCAGTTGAGCGTTATAGCATCGTTTCTGATGTTGCACGAGAGCTATGATTCTTTTTCTAAATGCACTACAAAAGTAAGCCTTGTTTATAATAAACATTTCATCATTGCATGAAACATAAAAAAGTAGGCATATTGAATATGAAAACTACTAAAGATGAATTAATTGTCCCATTATATGCATGGTAAGTCGTTGTTGAACACTGCCTGACACAACTCGCGATGCTATGTACTGCCACATAAGTAGTTTCAGAGTTAAAAACCCTTCTCTGAAAAAAGTTAGTGAAGATGCTAAATTGTGTATGAAGAACATCTTATAACGTTCTAAGTATACTATTACGACGCTGCTAAAGTAGTATAATATAATTGTTTTAATGAATAATTCCGAGACATTTTGCTTATTCCCTTGCATGACCATAAATTGATGCATGTTGCAAATGAGAGAGCCTCTCAGTAAAGTTTCACGATACTTGCTTAAGTAATGCAGGTATATGAAAAATTGTTACGGAAACATCTATTTTTTTAAAATGGGCTAATATTTTAATTGTTTAATGAAAGAGGCGGAGGAGGTGTCCTAATAAAACATTTTTGTGCTTGAATTAAAAGTGAAAAACCTGTCGGTGAAACGTTTTTACGCGTATATCTTGATGCTACCAAACATAGACAGACATGCACAGTAAAATTAAAAAAGGGAACAGAACTCAATAACTACAAGAAATTGTTTTAAAATATACGTATTGATTCAAACTTGTAAAAAAATAATTAAATACAATTTATCTAAAATATTTATTGCAAAAATTTTAAGATATATTTTCAATGTAATATACTTGCGAAAAAAGCATTTTCAGTTAGTTCTGTCGGGAGAAGAAGCGAAAAATTTTCTACATATAGGGTTTTAAATTTAATAAATAATTTGACTTTTCAAACATAACATCAAGATACAACTTTAACTTATCAGTCATCGAGGATGCCTTCGTTACGCGGTCCCCCAGCTTATGGTATGAAGAGGTGTGTAGAATTTTAGGAATCACTTTATTATTGCTAAACTAATCACAAAAACACTGCGAAGATTCTGGTTGTATAGAAAACTCGTTTCAAATATAAGTGCATTACGCATAAAAACAACGAGTCATTTGAAGTCCGGACCACTGCCATGCCTTCCACTCCTTTAATTCAGAGACTCAAGCGCACATAATAGCTGTAGTTAGACACTCATTAAGATTAAGAATAATGTTTACTTCATTTTAAACAAAAAGGACAAACCAGGCTTTAAATTAGCAAGGAATGAACATACTGAAATTTACTGTTAAGTGATTGCATTAGCGCTCGCACGAATTGGGATGCAAAACATCTTGAAAAGCAAAGTATACGTGTTGCCAGTCAGGAATGAATCCATGACCTGCCGTATGTGAAGCAGGCATCCTACCGCATGACTCACGAAGAAGCGATCAGAGACATCCTATTAATGCTGAGAACAGTTTGTAGTGATCTCTTTCTAAGACATGGCCATTCTGTCGTGCGTAAATTTTCACTGTAATGTCCTTGAACCGTTTGCCAATATTACAAAATTCGTCTGTTTTAGTGCAAAGAAGGGAAGATCTAAATGTCTGATAGCTTACAGAGTCCTGAAATTCTCTTCTGAAACGTGTTGTTTCTATAAGCTTACACGATTCCCTAATTGGCCACTCAAGTTTGGGCGGAAACTTAAATTCCTGAAGTCGGTCCATCAAGATGTTCAATTCTGCAGCTGTTTTCTTATCCATTTTCTACTAACGTTTAGCTACAGTGTCGGTAGCTGCTCAGTACCCTCCCAAGAGACCTGTCTCCAAGTTCACTAACTCTTGTGCTAATGGGCAAAATATATAGTTGACTTGTACTCGAGTTGATGATTACAAATGAACGATATGCAACGATGCATAGAGCCCTTAAGAGTTAATATAACATGATACAATTTTTACTTTACACTTGGGCTCAGGGAGATTATGTGGAGAGTAGATGAACAACCTGAAGCTCAGTATGATCCTTTATGTAAACATTTTTGATTCTGTAAAACGTATGTAAACGCCAGATAAATTAATTTTGGTACACTCTAAACACATGTTTGCTTTGTTGTAACACATTTGTTGCCGCAAATAAATTGTTGGTTAAATATGAACCATTGCAAAATATATTTGCACAAACATTGTGGGTACAATGATTCAGCAATATTCTTTGTAGTTTAGTTAATTACTGTATTTTGAATGTTAAGCCATCAGTTCGATGGTCTAAGGAATTTGTTATCTGGCATCTTAGCCATTAGTAAATTTTGTTACCTACCAAAACTAAAATACACGAAAGGGTTGTTTAAATGCTACTTAACCCTACACTGTTTTATAAAAATATATTTTTTACTGCAAACAAAAAAACTCAAAGAAATAATTTTCTTCGCTGTATAGAAAAGTATTGTTGTTTTAAAACAAAAATCTATAAATAAAAACTTTAATAACAGCAAATATAGGCTTCCTTAACATTCACTCTGAAAATATTTATATATTTTACTGTAAACATCGCAGCTTCAAATAAATGTTTTCTTTGCTTTACAGAAAGATTTTCAGGTATTTATTAACAGTTTATAGATTACTACAAACACAAAATAACTGAAGCAGTCATAACCAGAAAATAAATACGCATTTAAAGATACGTTACGCTATTATAGTTCACAGTTTAATTTTATTTGTCTTATGACTTCGTTTGCGCTACGATGCGACGTATAGCTCAGTGTGACAGCCCGTTGTCCCGATGCACGTTTTTTCGTTCAGGTGTTAGTATATTCACTCGATGCTAATTTGTTTTTTTTCTGTATTTTAATAGGTCACATTATTGTTGTAACATATGCTTTAGATAGAAACTGCCTTTTGCCATTGTCCATTTGTCTAAATGCAATGATCACAAGTATATTTTGTTTCTTTCATTAATTTCCCTATTGAGTTTGAACTAACATATGATAGCATTATTTTCCATTCTATGGGAATTTAGTTTTTGGCGTTTATATTTCGAACTGTACAAGCGTGTACTTATAACTACGAGCTACATTATTATTAGAGTGAGTAGGTATTTGACTATCTTACTCCGTATGTGTTAATCATTAATAAAATCTGTTATCGTACAGGATATGTGTATACCTTGTTGTATCATAATTGCCCGTCCTCAGAAACTGAAAAAAAAAATGTGCTTATCAAAATTAAGCAGCACAAGGAATTTTTTAATGCCGCGATTCAGTCAAGATTTGATTGCAACTGCACTCCTGCCAACTGCAGACTGCCTGCCAGTTGCGTGTTGGTTTCGGTAATTTTTACACTTTTCTGTTAGTATTTCCATTAACGTGTGGGTATGAACTGTGTTATTCGTTCCTTTCTTATTTATAAAGCAGTACGCCTTTTCTTACACTCATTGATACAACACCAAGTTAGAGGGTTGCCTAACTGACCTATCAATTTCACATCTATACAATGTTATAAATGTTTTTAAATAATTTTCCGAGTTGGCGTTATATCGTTCGAGCCCATCATACTTTCTTTTGTGGGAATGCCGGAAGTTTTCCTTAGGAGATATTACATATATAAAGTCAAAACTTATGTTAACAATTTGCTTTTACAGAATATCGTTTGTGTAAGCTCTACATGAAGACTGTTCAATAATTTAATAATATTTATGTACCACGAACTGCAAAATTATGATTATTACTTTGAAAAGTCCATTAAAAAATATGGAAAACTATACCCCACGTATATAAATTAATATACATGTACCTCGTGTAGGAAATATAAATTTTCCTGTACCTAAAATGTAAAAATTACCGTCCACTGCAGCAAAGTTCAAGTAATGGAGAGAGAATGGTCACGAGAAACATTTACACATGCCAAAAAACCTACATTTTCATTTTGGTTAGCGTTTTAAATTCTAAAAATTTATTTAAAACTTTTTATGTATCATTTTTTACCGGAGGGTAATTTATAAGTTAAGTAAATATCGAATACAACTTAATAACAAAATAAATCTTTATTTTTGTGGTACACATATCACCGAGTGCTGTATGTAAGATATTCAACCCAATTATATGCTTAATCAGTTCGCAAAGTTTTTACTTCGGAACATAATTGTTATTATAGTATACCTTACGTTTTTGGAGGTAAAATTTAGGCGTCTTAGACATACAAGAAAACTATTAAGTGACAGCTCATGAAACTTTTTAATAACCATTATGTATGCAAAGTTAAGGGAAGACGGCCTTATAAACTACCTTACGACCATAGTAAGATATAGAATGGAAATACTGCTTTATAATAAGAAAGAAATTACGCCACATGTTATGACGTTGATAAAAGAAATACACCAAGAAAAAAAGATCTACCCTATATTGCACAGAAATATTATGTTAACGTAGAGATTATAAACATTCTTATGTAGTCCGTCACTACACAACTACATAAACACATATCGACATGAATTATGAATATTCAAGTGGAATCTTTTTCATTTCTGCCTATGTAAATATGGCGAGTCGCTAAAGTTTGTTAACCCGGCGTGAGCGGATTCCTTATGAAAAATAAATAATAAAACATCGAACGACTTAGGGTCTACAGTGATTAAGGACGGTGGTAGATGCCTCTGGAATTGGCGAGTTGGAAACACGTTTTGCAACGGTAAACTAGAGATTATTTGCAATTAAGCAACAAAAAGAGCATACAGGCAAATTGTTACAAGGTACCTAACAACAGAAANAAACTAGAGATTATTTGCAATTAAGCAACAAAAAGAGCATACAGGCAAATTGTTACAAGGTACCTAACAACAGAAAACGGTGTTTTAGATAGTACATACTTTTATACATTAGATAAGGTTTGGCACCTTCGTATTGCTTAGAACTCTGTAACCACCTTCTGAAGCAATTTTAGATGACATTTTCTTAATCAATATACAAAAATCTATCATCCCGACCGGTACGTCATAAATAATATGTTGTTGGAAAGCAGATTAATGTTTGCCTGGGAGGTAGGCAGCCTGTTTCAATGTCGTACATGACGTGTCAACTGAAAACCTGGGCCATGTTTTTGTCCTATGCAGGAGAATGACCCACTAGTAAATGGTGGTATGAGTGGGGTGGCCGAACGAAAAATAACGTTAGTACATAGTGTTTGTGCTTTATTTGTAACGCGCAGTGTTTACGCGGTTGCAGCCTGTGCTCGAAATTTGAGCCACCTAGCTCCTCGCATGCGCGAATGCGATACTCGTGACTGGCACAGACACTGCAGCCGCACCATCTTGAATACGTTGCCTGAGATACTCCATGTTGTCCATTTCAATTGAATAAAAGTGAATGGGTGATTTCAGGAAATAGAAGTGTACTAATTAGGCTGTTTTTATTTTAGTGTGAATTCAGTGGCTTTTTATGTAGAAGTATCGTTTCGAACAGAAACCACATTAGTCATGTCACTATTCAGAATTAATTATGGTCAAAAAATTTGCCAGTAATGCACAGAGACCATATGTCAATAAGTTATATTGTTAGTGAACTAAAATGTTTATGCAAGGACAAAATACATAACCCTTTTTCACCTTGGCAACCTATGGACAACAGTTGAATGGTTTGGATTTCCAACAGGTAATGTTATTATGCCTGGTGTTTGAGTTTGCTATTATTTTCAATCAGTTTATTGATTGAATATGTATTCTGATAGTGAAGTAAATGCTTCCTGCCTATAATAAATAAAAGGGCTGCCACGAATAAGAAACTAAAGTGGTTACAAATGAAATGTTATTAAAGAAGCCTCAGTAAAATGGTGCTACCTACGCAGACGAGAAGGAGAACGAGGAAGTGACTGCAATTATGAAAAAATTATGTATGATGTTCACGTTATGTTTGATTAAATTTTAAGTAAATTTAACTACCATACATTAAAAATATTTTAAAATTTTTCATGTAGCCTTAAAATATAAAGCTTCCGCAAATCATTTCCAATCTATTGCACATGGTTTCTTTTGCATGGAAATTCATTGGTGGAGCCCGTTGTGATTCTCCCCATTTACAAAGTACTGAAAAAATAATTTTTCCAACCACATCAGAGCATATCCAGAGTCTTCCAATAAAGAAAATGACAATGGATGGCATTCTCAAGCTGAAGGAGTAGAAGCCTTAAAAATATGCTAGAAAGTTTTAAGAAAAGTTGTTTGTCCAACTGGCTCACATATAAGTGACATGAAGTACTTAAAGTGTGGAGGGGCTGGAACTATATTTCGTTTTTAGTAAATAATAAATATTTTTTGTATTTACGATTTTGTGGGCAATTTATATATCATGCTTATATTATAAATGCGAAAGTCTGTGTGTGTGTATGTATGTTACCACTCAGCTCCATAAAGGCTTAACGGATTTTGATGAAATTTCGTACGTAGGTACTCTAGATCCTGTAATAGGAAATAGGATACTTTTATCCCAGAAAATCACACGGTTCCTGTGGAATAACAACACAACATAATTCTGCAACGACTGGGAACGTGACCGAATTTTTTTTCCCTCTAGTCTCAGAGTTTATTAGGCCACCCAAGGACATCTGAAATGTCCTAAAGACTGCTATCAATCGATAACAACCGCGACCGAATATTTAACGTGCCCTCCGAAGCTCGGAAGCGCTCAGATATTGCGCCACTAAACGGTCAGCCATATAAATGTGTGCCGCTGGGAGTGTTGCTTAACTTTGGTTATCGATTAAGATCCCTCAGCCAAGCGCAAAAAGTAGTAACTAGGTATACTTATTTCTAAAGCTACGGATTGATGAAACTCACCTTTTGATTTTCATACATCAACGCTGAAAAGCAAAAATGTTGTAACTACACGATAGTTGCACAGATTCACTCCAAAAACAATACCCTACTTCTTGGCTATCCGATAAAACATATTTCCTTGCTTTTGGGTTACCGTAATCAGTTAAAAACCTAGGCCAACATAGTATAATTTTATAATTCTGTTTTCACATAAATTNGCTTTTGGGTTACCGTAATCAGTTAAAAACCTAGGCCAACATAGTATAATTTTATAATTCTGTTTTCACATAAATTCATTTTATTTTGCTAATTTATTTATAAGTGTATCACTGTAAAACTCAATTGTACCCGGGCTAAGCCGGGCTGGTTCGNATTTTATTTTGCTAATTTATTTATAAGTGTATCACTGTAAAACTCAATTGTACCCGGGCTAAGCCGGGCTGGTTCGCTAATGTATATATGTTGACAGATAGAGAATTATAATTATTTATTCAAAGGTTTCTCGTGTTTTACTTCAGTTTGGATGAAAAAATTGACGTTGCTATTAGCTGAAAAATAGGTTTACTTCAGAAGCAACATAATCCAGTCGTTTTCATTAATTACAAATTAAGTAGGCCTACTCAGAACTATTTTTGTCTGAACGCAAATACAGGCCAGTCTTAAATATCACAAAGGTATCATAAAAACTGCCACAATGTTCATGTAACAGTTACTCATGTAACGATGTTTTTGTGCCTCCTGACAAATTAGGATTCAATGGTTTATGATGTTCCTGGAATAAGTTACTCGAGTATAAGTCTATTGAGCTTAGGTCCGGTGTTCTGGAAGGCTATCCTACTAACCCAACTCGGCCAGTCCATTGCGCTGGATACCGCGTATCCATGCTCTGCCTTGCTGTGAGACTAAAGAGTGGTGGTGCACCATCGTGTGGTACCACATGTTCCGTAGATTCAGGGGTACATCTTAAAGTAGTTGTGACAGCTCTTCGTCCAAGAAGCGCCCATAGGCAGCTCCAGATAGCCATGCAAGAAGGAGTTGTGGCCCAATCAGCATCCCATATATAATATCCGTTCAAATGTCCAGAGAAAACCGGCGCTGAAAGTCGCTGTGGAAGTCGAAGACACACTGCCTCGTGAAGAATGCTTCGTCGGTGAATAACACAGTACTGCAGATAGCCTACCTGAGGCTTGGCTAGTATGGCCTTGAAAACACTCACAATACTGTGAACGAGCAGGCCGATCAGGGGGCAGAAGTTCCTGCACTGGCTGGTAGTGGTTTACGTGCAACTTGTCGCGCCGTATAATGCGACATACTGTAGATTGTGATGTGTTCAGTACATTAGCACTTCTTCAATTCTAGTACCTGCGTGGGCATCAACGTAGTCCAATACAACGTTCTCGATCTCTAACCGTGGTCGGCCAACATCGTGATTAATTGCGCTTACAGTTCCCGTTTTACGCAAACGTCGACGAAGTGACGTGAATGCACATGAAACTGGTAAATTTTCCACGTATCGATAACGTGCATCTAATGCATTACGCGATAGTTCCCCAACGCGAGATTCGGACCCGTCAATTTCTCATTATTCCACTCCATCATACACGCTGTGAAGAACTGTCTGCTGTGTAAACTTCCAACACAATGCTAGCATGTTGGTAATACCGTCGCCACTTAGTACGATAACAGGAACCGATGCAATGAGGCACTTGTTCTCATCAACGTCTCAGTTGTTTCGAAAAACATCTTGCATTAGGACTAGAATATGAGCCAAATTACCATTGCACACGTCATGCATGATGATAGTACATGCTACCTACTTCCCAAGAAAATACTAATCTTGCTTTTCAACTAAACATGTGATTTCTGAGATAACGATCGGTAGCGGATATTAAGAAGGTGACATTCTTATTGGTTTCCGTATGCTAATTACGAACATATGTATAATTTCTTCAGGTGGGGGGTTACGAAGTTCTAAATAATAGGACGGTTCCAAACCCTATTTAATGCATGGAGAGGTGTACTCTCGATAACAATGTTTTCGTTGCTGAATCGCAAGTAATTTCCAATTTCTTTTGCATAAAACATTTACACTCTTTATTTCCTAAGGCAATTACAGCCTCCGAAATCATATAAATGTTTCCCTATAAATTTTTTGTTAGGAATCCGATCACGCCTGGTTAGCATACATCAACGGCTCATTCTGTATTTGCATGTACGTTAATATGTAAATGTTTATATGCATGTTAGTATCACGTAGTCTATTATCTTATGCAGATCCTGTTTACCTTAAGCATTTTTTGTATTTAGGCTGGCAGCCAAACATATAACTTTAACCAAACCCNCTTATGCAGATCCTGTTTACCTTAAGCATTTTTTGTATTTAGGCTGGCAGCCAAACATATAACTTTAACCAAACCCCCAAGGGTTCAATGACAAGTAAGCATGCTGAATTGTTAATTCATGAGACCGTAGATCACGCCTAGTTCCCAGACGTTAAACGTAAGATAATTTAAATACATTGTTTAAAATTTCAGTTGAGCTCTTAGTATATTATACTTACCNATTTCAGTTGAGCTCTTAGTATATTATACTTACCTGATACTTTATTAATTTATACCAACTTTCCTTTACCTTGTATGCAGGATATCTTCCTTTACCTATCGTAAAAACAACCTTGCATTTTTTTCAGGCAATTTTCTTTTACACTCCAATATAATTCTTACTTTNCTTATGCAGATCCTGTTTACCTTAAGCATTTTTTGTATTTAGGCTGGCAGCCAAACATATAACTTTAACCAAACCGCCAAGGGTTCAATGACAAGTAAGCATGCTGAATTGTAAATTCATGGGACCGTAGATCACGCCTAGTTCCCAGACGTTAAACGTAAGATAATTTAAATACATTGTTTAAATTTTCAGTTGAGCTCTTAGTATATTATACTTACCTGACACTTTATTATTTTCTACCAATTTTCCTTTAACTTCTATGCAGGATATCTCCCTTTACCTATCGTAAAAACAACCTTGCATTTTTTTCAGGCAATTTTCTTTTACACTCCAATATAATTCTTACTTTNCCTTTACCTATCGTAAAAACAACCTTGCATTTTTTTCAGGCAATTTTCTTTTACACTCCAATATAATTCTTACTTTTGATGGAGATCTCATTGTAATTGCACATGCTGATCTGCTAAACATACTAAGAATCGTCATGAATAATTCTTCAAAGCAAACTTTTATTTTATTTTACAAATAAACAAGTGGTCTCAAATAATTAAAGGTTACAACGATACGTTCGTCACCAAAGGCAATAACTATGACTGTTTGCCACGAAATTCTTGAGACCAGAACATCCACTGGTTAGATTTTTGTGTGTTTATATATATTGTGTTTGTATATATACATATACTAGCTGACCCGGCAAACGTTGTTTTGCTGTGTCACTGGGAGACACCTGGTGGGAATAAATTGTAACCTAGATCGATAAATGATCGATGATAATTGATCAGTTATCGACCTAGGGTAAAATTTATTAAATTACTAATATCGCTATAAAAAAATAAGGGTTGGTGGTAGAAGGGTGAAAATTTAGGAGGGTATGTATTTTTTGATGCCACATCATAAAAAAATAAAAAATAAAAATTTTGTTCAAACAATAAAAAAAAATTGTTTGGGGGTGGCCACCCTTATTACTTAGGGGTGTAAAAAATAGATATAAATCTATTCTCAGACCTACCGAGTATACATAAAAAATTTCATAAAAATCGGTCCAGCCGTTTCGGAGGAGTTCAGTGACTAACACTGTGACGGGAGAATTTTATATATTAGATATATACACAGCATTTACATGAATACTAGATGTTTCACTACATACAGTTTGAAATATCACGTAACTGCGAACCAATGGTGTGAGTCAGTTTTAAATAACGAAGACTTGTCTTTCGAGTAAATATGTTTGTCTCCTTTGTTTCNGCGAACCAATGGTGTGAGTCAGTTTTAAATAACGAAGACTTGTCTTTCGAGTAAATATGTTTGTCTCCTTTGTTTAGAAATAGAGCATATTTGGTTGTTTAGGGTTTCACGTGTTTCAAGCTAAATTTTAAGGAATAATTTACAATGTACCACGTGGCAAAGTATTCAAGTTCTGTCACGTTGTATTCGGGTTCAGAAACATCATAGGTTCGACATTCAAGCTTCATGAGCAATGACGCCTTTGCAGTTACGGCCATCGAAAATTATATTTTTCGCCTGAAGAGTTTGCATTATGGTGACGGAAATCTCTTCACTGGTAGCTTACGCACCTACGTTAATGGCTTTTTAGCGCTGGTTTAGGCACATCGCTCTTATCAGTGCCCAAGAGCATGCAAGCGTAATTTTCTTTAATGCAAGTTAATCCCTGTTGCATTTGCACTCGGTTTCTGTACAGAAGTCTACGTAGTCGAGGGAGAGCTAAAAGCTGGCTCACGGTCACTTCATTTATCATTCAGTTTGTCTGCAGCGGCGGAGGAAAAATAAAAGGGACAGCTATCTCAGATCCTAAGAGATGGTGTTCTGAAATATTCATTTTACAGGAAAGAAAAAATGTAAAGAATTTTAAAACGTACAAACTAAGATGCTTTTTGTTTTTTACATTATGAAGTTGGGATGTGTTTTGTCCTTAAAAAACTGTGCATCTTCATAAAATGCACATAACGTAGTTACGGACTATAGCTTATCTAAGTAATGAGATTCTCATTTTATGTATTTTTAAAAGAGACGAGTCCTACTAGCGGATTTATTTTGCCATGTTTCGTGCTTGTAAGTGGAAATAACAAGATGTATTAATTGCGTGGGAATTCTTGGAGTTATCTTTGTGAAATACTCCAGTTTACATAAAACCTTTTTTGAACATTTATTTCGAAAGACTTCTGGTTCAAAAATTAAAAACAACTGAATGGCTGGCACGTATATGAAGTATAGTTTAAGAGAGCTATGTTGCAACAGTTTCGACATTTCTTACACCGAAAGTGCGAATGAAAACTATTCGCTCATGGTTAAAACCACAAGTTTGCACCTGACAACTCTGCTACAGCTACAA
Source organism: Clitarchus hookeri (assembly GCA_002778355.1). Lineage (NCBI taxonomy): Eukaryota > Metazoa > Arthropoda > Insecta > Phasmatodea > Phasmatidae > Clitarchus > Clitarchus hookeri. The sequence goes on from NQII01000494.1 coordinate 774,575, forward strand.
CATACACAAGCCCCTTGTATCAGTAAACCCGACCTGAAATATTCACCCCCAATACTTCTAGCACAGCAGGCTGAGACACCAGCTTGCGTTATCAACATGCTATAGAATATCATCGTGTGGGTGTTCAGGATGCATCCATCCCTTCGATCAGCTTACTGCCATACAGGGTGGATGCTAAGAGGTGAAAGGTATGTTTCACCGTATTGTTTTACATCTTGTGGAACACAAATTAATTAGTTTACATTTAATGGAACAGAATTTTTAATGTGCAATTCCTGTATTTCAATCTGAGTAAAAATTTATGTTTTTTCGTTATGTACTATGAAGAAAAACTAAAGCGTTAACTAATGTAAGGAAAAATTGTTACGACAAACGGTTATTTCGAGAAATTGAAAAGTATCTTTTTCTGAGACTTGCGGAAAAATGCATGAATATTAAAAACAATGAGATAAAAATAAACATTGCTTAATTAATAGATAATTATAAAGAAAATAATAAGAATATAAGAATTTACCGAGAGTAAAATGAAAGCGCACAAGACTCTGTTGTAAAAAAAACATCCATCTCTTCAACTTCAACCAATAAGCGGTTCGGAGCTTCCTACAAGTTCGCAAAATTGCCGACTGCTGGCGCAATGAGGTTTAGGAGTACGGTGAAAAATTAATTATACTCATATAACTCATGAAACCTCGCGCTGCTGANGCGAACCAATGGTGTGAGTCAGTTTTAAATAACGAAGACTTGTCTTTCGAGTAAATATGTTTGTCTCCTTTGTTTCGAAATACAGCATATTTGGTTGTTTAGGGTTTCACGTGTTTCAAGCTAAATTTTAAGGAATAATTTACAATGTACCACGTGGCAAAGTATTCAAGTTCTGTCACGTTGTATTCGGGTTCAGAAACATCATAGGTTCGACATTCAAGCTTCATGAACAATGACGCCTTTGCAGTTACGGACATCGAAAATTATATTTTTCGCCTGAAGAGTTTGCATTATGGTGACGGCAATCTCTTCACTGGTAGCTTACGCACCTACGTTAATGGCTTTTTAGCGTTGGTTTAGGCACATCGCTCTTATCAGTGCCCAAGAGCATGCAAGCGTAATTTTCTTTAATGCAAGTTAATCCCTGTTGCATTTGCACTCGGTTTCTGTACAGAAGCCTACGTAGTCGAGGGAGAGCTAAAAGCTGGCTCACGGTCACTTCATTTACCATTCAGTTTGTCTGCAGCGGCGGAGAAAAAATGAAAGGGACAGCTATCTCAGATCCTAAGAGATGGTGTTCTGAAATATTCATTTTACAGGAAAGAAAAAATGTAAAGAATTTTAAAACGTACAAACTAAGAAGATTTTGGTTTTTTACATTATGAAGTTGGGATGTTATTTGCCCTTAAAAAACTGTGCATCTTCATAAAATGCACATAATGCAGTTACGGACTATAGCTTATCTAAGTAACGACATTCTCATTTGATGTATTTTTAAAAGAGATGAGTCCTACTAGCGGATTTCTTTTGCCATGTTTCGTGCTTGTAAGTGGAAATAACAAGATGCATTAATTTCGTGGGAATTCTTCGAATTATCTTTGTGAAATACTCCAGTTTACACAAAACCTTTTTTGAACATTTATTTCGAAAGACTTCTGGTTCAAAAATTAAAAACAACTGAATGGCTGGCACGTATATGAAGTATAGTTGTAAGAGAGCCATGTTGCAACAGTTTCGACATTGCTTACACCGAAAGTGCGAATGAAAACTATTCGCTCATGGTTAAAACCACAAGTTTGCACCTGACAACTCTGCTACATCTACAACATACATAAGCCCCTTGTATCAGTAAACACGACCTAAAATATTCACCCCCAATACTTCCAGCACAGCAGGCTAAGACAACAGCTTGCGTTATCAAGATGCTATAGAATATCATCGTGTGGGTGTTCAGGATGCATCCATCCCTTCGATCAGCTTACTGCCATACAGGGTGGATGCTAAGAGGTGAAAGGTATGATTCACAGTATTGTTTTACATCTTGTGAAGCACAAACGAATTAGTTTACATTTAATGGAACAGAATTTTTAATGTACAATTCCTGTACTTCAATCTGAGTAAATATTTATGTTTGTTCGTTATGGCGATGAAGAAAAACTGAAGCGTTAACTAATGCAAGGAAAAATTGTTACGACAAACGGTTATTTCGAGAAATTGAAAAGATAGAAAAAGACTCTGAACGCCTTTTTACCATGAATATTAAAAACAATGAGATAAAAATAAACATTGCTTAATTACTAGATAATTATAAAGAAAATAATAAGAGTATAAGAATTTACCGAGAGTAAAATGAAAGCGCACAAGACTCTGTTGTAAAAAAAACATCCATCTCTTCAACTTCAACCAATAAGCGGTTCGGAGCTGCCTACAAGTTCGCAAAATTGCCGACCGCTGGCGCAATGAGGTTTAGGAGTACGGTGAAAAATTAATTATACTCATATAACTCATGAAACCTCGCGCTGCTGATGAAAAGACGTACCCCTAGTAACCGCAACATAATTTTAAGAGCGTTACTTGTAAAAAAATATTGTTAAAGTTTTCTTTAACAGCTTTACAAAGCTGCAGCATTCAGAAAAGAGCTGTTATATCATGCACACCTGGTAGTCGCTTCATAACATTTATATAATTAGTCAGCTGTATTTGTTTTCAGATATTTCCATATCTACGAATAGGAGTGAGTGCACTCTGTCAAGTGCTGCAGTATGCTGAAACATATAATGCGTTATCATTTGGCAAATTATGCAGTTATCGATTATATAATATATAATATATGAATATTATATATACACTTTAGAAAGGCAATATTTTTAAAGCTTCATATTTAAGTGACTTTGGGTTACAAACTTACTCTTATGAATTACAACTACAAGTTTTTAAGAAATATGCCTTTCTTTTAACCCAGCTGAGTGTTTGTGTATACAGTTTGGAAGTGACGTTGGGGCCGTTTTGGAAACCGACAGTAGGTACAGAGAATGTTAAGGGTACAGAATGTACTTAATGCAAAACGTGACCTTTTGAGTTTTAATTTGGAATGCGTATTGTCAGTGGTAGTAATTTTATGTATAGCGTGCATCGCATGTATATTAAACCCTCCCATTGAATCTTATTTCGATGATAATTCAGGCAGCAGCCCAGGTGGTAGCAGACAGTAGAGATGAAAGTATCCACCATGTGTTAACAACGGCCTAACGTTCCAAAATTACTGGGAATGCGCACTATCACCTAACTTGAAAACTTTAAACTCTCATTAAATAACATTCACCTGTTAAGCCGTTTGGGTGTGAACAAATTGCCTAGTCTGATAATGCGGCCCGATAAACAAAATCAATCATTTCATCAAAACGCCAGTGATCATTTTCACGCCAAGTATGGCGTATCGCCATAGTGAAAAATAATTTTTACAAATTTTCCAGCTATATGTTTTTGTCGTCTCTTGACATTCATCATGCGGAAGGTCTTGAAAAACCACTGCGGAATCGTCCGGACTATTACACCTTAGATGTTCAAACCGGCCTTCGGATTGGATACGTAAAATAACTTCTATTAGTTTTGGTAGTTAGTGATGTATTATTAGGTCATCTAAATGACTGCACATGCACTTAATTGTCTATTTTTGATTTTTTCTTATGTTTATTTAGACTATAAATTTAATAAATGTAACAAATTATCTGTGGCGTAGCCAGGTTCCTTAAGGATGGAGGTGTTAATAGAATATAAGAAATTAAATTTTATTTCCAAATTATATACAATATTTGATCATATACGATGTTATTATTCACAAAACACAACTTTATATATATTTACTGTTAACTGTTACTGTTTTCACCAGTGAAGCAATTTATGTACTACTATCAGTTAAAATTGAAATCCCTAGTCACTCTCTTTATTCCAACATCGAGCTACTTAAAAATCACTTTTAAATAATATAGTTCGTGACTCACGAAACATGTCCCACCACGTTGCAGTCCAACAGCTCAGTCCCAGTCCAGACAGTCGCTGGTCACTGCACTGTCGCCTGTCGTCTCCTCACTCGCTCCCGTCACACGCACTCTGTACATGCACGCCACTACTGACCGCGCGCCACGTCTATAACCTATTCACGGCTGCTTCACTTTTCCGAAGCCCTGCTGAAATTAAACTTCCTGGATATTCCTCCGCCTCATACAGACAAAGTTTATTTAAGTAAAGAAAATTACACCAAAGGACAGTGCACTGAATTCGTGCGCACTCGGTTGTAATTATATTTTGCATGGGAACTATTTCTTACTGGGCGTTACCGCCACACATCATTTCTCACTGTTTTTCTTGGTAATTATAATAAGTTAATTATTATAATTTATAAATTAAATACAGATGACACTTCAATTTAACGAAAAATAAGATACTTTCATGTTAACAGACCTATAAAAAGTTTTTGACTCTTGGTATATTTAGGAAATAACTAAACACCTTATACAAGGAGTGATTTTTCAAATGTTTGATTTAAAAATTGTGAAGAAATCGCTAATAAATTGTAGTACCAGAGCGGGGTAGCTTGAGGAGGGGGGGGGGAGTAACTGCGGGTGCTCTTTCGTCACCGTGCAGTCCGTGCCAAAAGATAAAAAAACTTGTTTTCTTCATATACTTAGAAACACTAATTTAGCAAAAGTATTACTGTTTTTATTTTCAATAGAATCACGGAGTTTATGATTAAGACAATACCTATTGCATTTGTTATATGCCTAATGTATGCCAATAAATTGAACTGAATTTAATGTACTACATTTCTCGATAGCTTATAGGCCTAAACCAGGTCACCAAAAAATGCTAGAAATATTGACGTTATTTACAGGAGTTACTGGTCATTATCACATTCTGAAAAAACAAATATTATCTGATAACTATTTAACACATTTTTCAATGCATGCACTTATATATAAGGTAAGATTGAACTTTTGAAAGCACAGCGTATTTTATACTGCCACAATGTAACTGCTAGAACAGAGTCGTCACTAGTTTAAGCACAGTGTTCCAAATAAAACACAATGACTACCAAATAATGGAACCCGACTCTGATGGTTGGGAGACGGAAATTATAAAGACTGTTACTGAGTGTTACGATACAGAAACTGCAAACAAATGCCTCCTTGAAACCTCTAGCAAAAGCAAAAGAAAAAGCCTCGCGATACATATGTGTCTGTCACAGATATATTTCACGAATTCAAAGACATGGCGATAGAAGCCAAACGAAACACAAACTACCCTAGGCAAAAAAGAATATAACTTTTTTATTATTACAAAATAGCAATGTTACATGTTCTAGGTTATCCACGGTATGGTGAGCACTTTCAAAAACCCTGCGTAGTTTCTTAATCTCAGTCCGCTGCGTATAATTGTACCTTATCTTAATGTAAACATTGCTTCATATCACTCTTCTGTGACTTTCAAGATACCGCATAAACTTTTTAACCTCGGTAGATTAGACCAGCGTTAACGACATTCATATCGAAATATACGAATGTTAGATACTTAGATAAATGTTTGCCAAACGATAATAAATTACTTAAATTAACGTGTACATAATAGCTGAGTTCACCACAGTAGTTAATTGTTGTCTTTTATGTAAATACTTGGTCATCGAGAAAAATTTCCGGAATAACAAATAGCTACTCTAAAAAAAGGTTTTTTTAATGGACATGCACGTGTGGCATATTACAATGTTCGGTAAAATTCTGAGTTTGAGACCTACCTTAGTAAATTTCGATATTAGTGCCATTTGCAGCTCTGCAGACGTCTAAACTGTGTTCTATCTCCTGCCACGTCTTCTGAAGGTGTGTGAAGTTACAGTTGCAATTGCTGCAGCGATCCTCTCTTTAACACACTGGATGTTCCTTATCTTCTCCGCGTACACCATGTTTTTAATGTGACCCTACAAAAAATACAGTGGTGATAGGTCTGGGCTTTGAGGTGGCCAGGAAATTGATTCACCCCTTCCAACCGAGGCATTTGGGAACCTTGCATTCAAAACTTCACGAGCAGAGCGACTGGAATGAGGAGCGCCCACCGTGCATGAAAATAACACTGCGCTCCGTTTCTACTCCCCGCCTTCAAGCTGTGGAAATACGTCCAGTTCAGGTAAATCAAGGCACACAATTCCGGTAATGACGCTTTCACTGAAGAAGAAGGGACTAACATCATTCGTACAGCAGTCCACGCGAACGTCCTCATACATCTCCCTCGGAGGCCGTGAACCCCAAATACGACAGTTGTTGTCTATTAACGCATCTATTAACATGAAATATTTCTTCACCAATCATCAGTAAAACAAACACTCTGTAGGAAGGTAACAATCGTTATCAGTGGTGTTGAGCATAAACCTAGCAAATTCCACGCGATTTTCCCTGTCCTCCTGTTTCACTTCATGCAGCAGCTGACTCTTGTAAGCAAGGAGCCTTAACCCTTCGCCACGCGTGTGGACTACCCCTGCAGTCCAGATGCGGTGCCATTAATCTGGCACAAGAAGAGGCTCTCTAGTAGCTCCCCAGGTGGGGGATGTCTGTAAGCCAGCGTCGTCAAAACAGCAGACTCCTACACACCTTGTCCAAGCGCCTAACGGTCAAACATTTTATTGCATCTTATGTAGTCCACGTGCCCAGCAGTGTAATATTTTTTATTTATTTCCAATGAGTCATGAAGAAGTGTCTGCTTCCAAGAAGTGATGTGCTGAGTATGCCAGTGAACCAGCTATCCTTTAAAATCGGCTGAACAAGTGTACTAGTCGTGACGAAGATGGTGTAGGGTACACAGAATATGAAGGCGAGTAATACGTGGATTGTTTACAAAATAGTGAGCATGACACTGAATAGGATCAAGAAATACGTCCGGAGGACAATCACACAGTTACAGAAGAAGAAACTGCAGAAGAGTCAAGCAAAACATATTTAAGTAAAAATAAGAAAATAAAATGGAGAAAGGAAGATGGACAGTAAGTGTTCGAACCCTTACCATTATCATAAACATTCCTCCATGACCTAAGAAAAAATATAGTAATGCTATAACTAAAATATAATAATATATTCGCAAGTACACTTCTTGGCCGTTGTGGACTCCGTAAAAAGTTCCGCTGAGCCAGCCGATGACAGTTCGGTGTCACGTAGCACAACGGAGTCCACCCACCCGGACGTGCCACGCAAACAGTAATGGCCATTCAAGTCTGACGACACAGAGGCACGTTGCAACTCTTATAGATGAGATGACCTGGCCCAGGATGGTATTCGCCTCTCAAGTCACAATCCCAGAAAGTTCGCGCAATTGCCCACAATTTTCGGACTCAAAAGACTGAAGTGACGCCTGTCTCGCAGGCGATGAGCAACAGGCGAGGCAATACCTGTCCCTTATACCGGGCAACCATCTCGTCGTCTTGAGGAAGGACAATCGTCAGGCCTACCCGGAGGAAGAGGGCGGATCTGAACCAGTCTGCGCAGTCAAGTGGCCGTGCGTGACAGTATTTCATCTGATGGTCAGTCGCAACTGCAACAAGTGACTGTATTTTCCCGAGTACAGGGAACGTGCACTGTTCCCCGCGCAGCATCGGCCAGCATAACGAAGACAAAGTTTATGAGTCACGTCAAACAGCTGTGCAGAGAGAGGCTTGAGACAACGGGATGTCTTCAGTACACTGGGCACCGAGCCTCTTTATCGCCAGCATGGTGCTCAGAAATTATGGGTCGTGCCGGCGGCTGGGATTTACCATCGCCAGTCCTGACAATTTGCCACATGAGCGTGAGGAGTTGCTTCGTTTGCCCTAAAGGTTTTTTGTTCTAAAAGCGGTCATTTTGCCGTTAAATCGCATGACTGGTCCAAAAAGGCGTTTGCCCTTAATTTAGTCCCCCCCCCTAAAGTAGTTTCCTCTAAAGCTGCTTGTCCTAGAAGTCCATTTCTTGTTTGCAGGTCCAACTCCGGCATTTACTTTAAAGACATTCGCCTTAAAAGTATTTTTCGCCTGACCTTTGCCCAAAAGTCATTCGTCCCAACATTTGAGTCAAACGACTTTAGAGTTACTCAGAACCTGCACTCAGTGTGCTTATTATTACTCGAGCTCAGCTGTTACTGAGCAAATAATCATGTTACATAATAATACACGAATCACTACTACGTAAGAGATGACGTAAGCAGGAGTTCCGTTTCACCCGAAGAGGTGCAAAAATAATTCGCAAAAATTATTGCCACGGCGTGGGGTCCGGTGATCGAGGAACTCACAGCGTGAGATCCTGGCCATGTCCACCCGCACGCACCATCCAGTGTCCTGGTTTCTCTGTGTCGAATAAGTGACTCACTTCATGGCGAAACTTGGGCGGGACTGCTGTCCTCCTGAATTACGAAATGCGGGTCACCATGCAAGTGGGGCGTAAGTCACAACTGTAACATATTCCAATATGTCAGTCATATTACATTTATTTATTTTCCATGAACCAGAATGGGCCGTACACGTATTCACGAGAGACGGCACAGAACACGTTCACTTTTGGGGAATCACACATACGTTCCGCATAAGCAGGTGGATTTTCACTTCCACGCACATACGTTGTGATTGTTAACTTTGTCACTGGTGCGAAATGCAGCTGCATCTTTGTAAATGATCGTGTCGTAAAGACCTTCCTGGGCCACCATCTTCTCCATGAGCTCTACACGAATGTCATATCGACGCTCGTGATCATCATCAGACAGAAATTGCTGTAGTTTCAGTCAGTAGGGTTTGAAGCACAGACATTTACGAGGAACTCTCAACGTAGATGTTTTAGACGTTTACTGTTCCCTGCTGCACGTGTGGTAGATAATTTTTGGGTTACTCAAAAAACTTTTGCGAATACGTTCCAACTCTTTATCAGATTTAGGCTGACGACCAGTTGGTTTGCGTATACAGAAACAGCCTGTTTCGCGGAACTGTATATACCATGCACGAATTTGAATTTTGTTGTCTTTTGGCAGTCCCTTACAAAATTTTAAAAGAAATTCACTTTGCACAGTGGTCGCTGACTTCGTCGTATTGAATTCCAACACGCGAAACGATTTCTCGACTGTATAGTTGTGGCCATTTTCAGTACATAACATACACTAAATCCGTGTAGCAGTAGGCATGTGGACTTCGGCGTGGTGATGGGAAAAAAAAATACAACGTTTGAATTACTTTTTCGAGTAATTGTGGTTTCTTTGAGGTAAATACAGGCATTTTTTTTTTGGTAAAAGATATTCTCTATATATCCCGAAGAACATTTTCACAGTTACGCTTGATCGGCGTGTGGATAAAGTGAAACAGTCAAATGGGAAGTTAATTTTACATGTGGTGAAATGTTACAAAATGTGTAAAGAAGGAGAACCTAAGCAGAGATTTCAAATTTTTCATTTAAGTGTGAAAAGTCTACTCTTGTCAGAGTAATTACTGTTCAAACACCACACAAATAATACAAATAATAAAATCAGTAAAAAAAGTGGTTTCGAGAAGTCCTAGCCTTATTCGGTTACACCGTTGTTGATCGTTGGCTAACCAAAATCAAACCTGCATCATCAAAGTGGATGTACTGTCACTACAATTTTATTTTAATCTACACTCTAAATCTGAATAAGTTAGAATTACACTATTTCAATCAGTTAACAATACCTGACTGATTCAACAGTCACTTCAGTGAATTTAACTAATGAATCAGCGAAAAAATGCCAGTTTTCATTCACTTATTGATTCAGTGACATTGCCCACTAATTCATCAGTAATTTTTTTGACTGATTTTTAAAGTTTTTTTTAAATGATGGATTAGTTAAACATCATGTAAAAATGGCCGTCAAACAACGTTTAAAAATGACCGTTAAACAATGTACATAAAGTGAAATAACAACGAATAAACTAATAAAACCAATACAAAATACTTTTTGAAATGTATTTCGTCTTTCAAAATACCATTTTGCGAGGTAATATGAACATTCAGCATTCCATACCGTTTTTACACCTTTAATTTCTTTTTCATGTATTCATTACAACGCTCTTTTTGAAGGATTAAACTACATATAATGTGGTGATGGGAGTGCACTCATATTTACTATTCTGTTTAACAACCCTAACGGTACCAATTAAACCAAATCCGACAAGTAAGGGCATACAAATTTAAAACGAGAAGCTTTCGATAAATAATGGAACACTAGTATTTTCCTCTTATTACTCAACTTGATTTGGCAGTGTGGATGGTAAGGTAGCGGCTTGAAACCGAAATACAACTGGTGTGTGAGTTCAATCTCGGCTCTCTTCAGAATAATTTTCCTTTTTTAAACTGCGGTAAATTGCACAATATAAATAATTAACTACCAAAAATATGTTTATTTCCCGTAATTATTAGGTGAAATCCGATAAAAACAATATTAAAAATTCGCCACTCCAGTTGGCCGTCACTTATTCAATCAGTGAAATTGTTTCACGTCACTAATTCAATCAGTGAAAATTTTTCACTGAAACAATCAGTGATTTTCCACTAATTCTAAGTGGCGCCATTTTCACTGATTTGTGAAGTTGAATTTCACTGCGAATCGGTGCTTTTCCACTGATTTGAATTTAGAGTGTACGGGTGCAGGAAGCAAACTTCTCTCTAGGAAATTATTTTCGAATTCTGGTTTACTCCTGGGTAGGCACCAGATTAACTTATAATAGTGTTGAAATATTTTTGAAAATCCACCCAGCAAAAAGTATTTAGAAGATATATTATATGAATCGTGATCAATAATTTGTAACCGTGAATCAAACAGTATCTTCTATATAAAAGCGACCTTTTTTTTTTGCGCAACAGCTATTTTTATACCTAGTGCGACGTTAGGACCAGAATTTATGTCACATCCGTGAATGGTGGAAAGAATGGAATCGAACATTAGAATGATTTACAGTGTTTATATACTATAACAATGTTAGTGTGCACATATTTCTTGAGTTTCACTATCCACGGAGTGGGTTCCAAGAAGTAAAGCGTGATAATTCATTCCTAAGCACAGCAGCAGTTAGGAGATTGTTTTTTTTTTTTTCAGTTACGTTCAACAATAGTATTTGGAGTGGCAATCTACGGTGGGAAAACAGTAACAAGTGTGTATCTGTGTTTATAGAGCATTTATATATACTTATTTCACAAATTACACTTCGCAGTTCCTATCGTTTACAACTGTACGCGTTAACGTTAACTATGAAATCTTGCTGAAAAATCGCAAGAGCAAATTTTTATAACTCCACGCGGGCTCGTAATCCGGCTGGAAACGACGAGCACGTAAGTGGCTCTCGCAAACGAATACGCAGAGGATGAAAAAAGAACAATGCGTGCATGCGGATGTGCGTGTTTATGTGTGCTAGTGGCGATGAAACAAGGACGAGAAATTATTTTCCGTGAAACCGTCGCGGCTTTGTTGAAGCGAGCTCGCGCATGTACAGCGATACACAGGCCAAACCACGCGATTAACCCACTGCCAAGTTTCCTGCCTCTGGCATTTTTATTTTCGTTGTCATTGTGAATGAATCGACTTTAATATTTCCGGACACCCGCAAACATCCACGAGGAATTCCAAATGGAAGAGCAAGCTATGCACACTATCGGCGCCATTAAATTTTATTTATTTTTAGAGGGCTCAGTTTTAATTACGCTTACATAACAGGAACAAACGGTTATGTTGCAAAATTGGCGCTAAATGTTTCCGTTATTAACGTCTAAATAGAACTCTTTCGGTTAGTTTTTTTTTTATTGGAGAAATATAAGCTTTCCCTTTTATGTTGGTTGATTTAAATACCCTTTAACTTATGGCCTAATCTAGGTGATCTTTTACTGACCTTAAAATACTGTGTTTGGTTTTCAGAACTGCCACTCAGTGTTCAATAATAAAACTTATGAAAGCATAANCAATGCGTGCATGCGGATGTGCGTGTTTATGTGTGCTAGTGGCGATGAAACAAGGACGAGAAATTATTTTCCGTGGAACCGTCGCGGCTTTGTTGAAGCGAGCTCGCGCATGTACAGCGATACACAGGCCAGACCACGCGATTAACCCACTGCCAAGTTTCCTGCCTCTGGCATTTTTATTTTCGTTGTCATTGTGAATGAATCGACTTTAATATTTCCGGACACCCGCAAACATCCACGAGGAATTCCAAATGGAAGAGCAAGTTATTCACATTATCGGCGCGATTAAATTTTATTTATTTTTAGAGGGCTCAGTTTTAATTACGCTTACATAACAGGAACAAACGGTTATGTTGCAAAATTGGCGCTAAATGTTTCCGTTATTAACGTCTAAATGGAACTCTTTCGGTTAGTTTTTTTTTATTGGAGAAATATTAGCTTTCCCTTTTATGTTGGTTGATTTAAATACCCTTTAACTTATGGCCTAATCTAGGTGATCTTATACTGACCTTAAAATACTGTGTTTGGTTTTCAGAACTGCCACTCAGTGTTCAATAATAAAACTTATGAAAGCATAAAATATTTGCTTTTGTGTTGTAAATATAATTTACTTGGGCCACAGCATAGCACATTTTATACCATTATAGCAAATTTTTTAAACAAACAATACCTATAAATTTAATAACATCATTTCAAGCCATTTCCGGCCAATTGCAAAGTATTTTAAAATCATTTTTAATTATTTTTATTCTCGTTGACAGTTTTCAATAGAAGGGAATGAAAATATAAAAACACTTGCAGGGCGTCTAGGAAAGAATCTAAATGTATGTGAAAACATTCAAATTAATTACATGCTTATGTAGTTTGCAGTGAAGGAATTGGTGTGAAATTAATGGCACTCTCATAGGGGATAAAGTATTTCTTGAGTAGAATTGGGCGATACTTATTGTTACTGAATCTTTTGAAGCCGTGCTCTCTAAGACATCATTGTCAAATATCTGTTTATCGGCACCAAATCTATATCCATGGCAATTGCAACTCACTATTATCGGAGGTCCTGTCGCATTAAGCCTTTCTAAAAGTAACTATGAGACGCAAATCAAAAATTCTAACTTTTACCTTTTTACTTCGCCTAGCAAGGAAAAAGTATTAGATTGGTTTACATTAATTAAAAACGAAGGAAATATATTTCTTTTATTTTTATACATGAATTGGTAAAGGGTTACTCTTTCAGACACATAACACACAATTTAAGAAGTATTACGTTATATAATACTTAAAGTAAAAACTACTTTTAAGAGGGCTACCCAGTGTTCCAAATGAAACGGACAGTGGAAATTGTATATGCTCTAATTAACAAGTCAATTGTAATTGTTTACCACATATGACTATCGTGTGCCAACCTTGGAATTTGAAAACTTGCTGCCAACGATTTTCAGAGCGTCCCACTCTGCGGTTTTGCTGTCTGCTGACTACTGCGATTGCTGACCATGTATTCCACGCTGTGGATTGCAGTACTGTGTCGTTCTCTATGTCGCACACACGTTTCGCGGGGGTGATCAGATAATTGTGATCACATAGTGTATTTATTATTATGATATTCTATATTTTCTGAAGGAAACCAAAAACTGATCATACTCTCTTCACTGTTTGGGACTTTCAACGTGCTCTGATAGTCGGTTTCTACTTGTGTAATACGACTGCACGCGAGATTTCCACCCTCCTGAATATCCTTAGGTCCACTGTTTACGATGTTACAGTGAAGCAGAAACGTGAAGGGACGTTTACAACCAAAATGGGTGCAGGCTGATCTCCCATGTTGTCTGCCAGAAACCGTAGAGTGTTTTTAGAGGGCCTTTAAAGTATAATCGTCATTCATCCATCTTCACCATCACACAGGAGTTCCAACTTGCGTCAGGATGTACACTAAGCTCCATGACTTTTCGGTGCGAAGTGTAGAATATTGGTTTCCATTGCCGAGCAGCTGCCCATAAGTCACACATCACACAGGCCAAAAATGCCTTACACCACTCATGGTGTAAGAAGCATCGAAACTGGACAATAGAACGGTGGAAAACCATTGTGCGGAGAAATTAATCTTGGTTTACAATGTGGCGATCTAATGGTAGCGTGTGGGTATGGAAAATGCCTGGTGATCGACATCTACCAGCCTGTATACTGCCAACTGTGAAATCCGGGGGTGGTGAGGTTTAGAGTGCGATCATTTGTCTCTTGGAGGGGACTTGGCTAACTTGTTGCTTTACGTGGAACTTCCAAGGCACAAGTGTTTTTCGTTGACTTTTTAACTGCTTTCACATTGCCTACCGTCGAAGACCAGTTTGGGGATCACCATTGTGTCTTTCAACATGACCAAGCACCCATCCATATTGCAGGGCGTGTGAAGGAGTGGTTTGACGACAACAACGTCCCGCTAATGGACTGGCCTGCGGAAAGTCCTGATTTGAATCCGTTAAAATATCTGTGGTATGTTTTGAAACGCCAACTTCGTGCTAGACCACACCGATCCACATCGATATCTATTCTCTTTTCTGTGCTCCACGATGAATGGGCTGCCATTCCTCAGGAAACATTCCGCCACCTGATATAAAGTATACCTGCGAGAGTGCAGGCTTGTCATCAATGCTAAGGGTGGGTCAACACCGTATTGACTGCCAGTGTTATAAGTTTCTGACATACTTTAAACATATTTGAATACTAGCTTTTACCCGCGGCTTCGCTCGCGTTGTTATAGTAACAATCTTATAGGGAGAAATAACGGTTTTTCTTTGTAGATTTGGGTAAACGCTAGCAATCAGTTCCGTATCACTCTGCACCAAAATTACTAAAATCCCCCGTTAGTGACACACACACCTCAGCATCTGTTTCTTACCACCCATCTCCGATTTTTAATAGTGTTTCAGCATAATGTCATGTATCAACGTCATTGTAGAGGTGCACTCTCATATTTGTCTCGTCAAGCTGAATTTCGTGACATTTGCCCATAAGCTTGACGACTTTAGACAGGCTTTGATATTATCTGCAGAATTTGGTGGAAGTCACAAGCAGTAATACAACCATTTCTCCCATAATGTCTGTATTGCTTCGTATATTATGTAGAGTTCTGTTTAGAGCCTCTATCGCTTTTTTGTGTGACATTTTATGCTTTCGTCCCACACCAACAACTTACTTGACGCAGCATTGTACCCCGAGCGCTATTTTTACTAAAGTTTTTTCCTGGTGGAATGAGATTTTTTGGGGATAGAGAGTAGCCTATGTAACTTCCCGGCCCTCCAACTATCTGTGTACAAAAAATCACGTCGATCCNCCGAGCGCTATTTTTACTAAAGTTTTTTCCTGGTGGAATGAGATTTTTTGGGGATAGAGAGTAGCCTATGTAACTTCCCGGCCCTCCAACTATCTGTGTACAAAAAATCACGTCGATCCTTTACTCCGTTGCGACGTGAAAGAAGGACAAGGAAACGAACAAACACACTTTCACATTTATAATATTAGTTATGATATCACATGCGGTAGTACTACTTGTTTGCCAAATCTGGTAGAAATCAGTAAATTATTTCCTGAAACAGTCATGTATCTGTATCTTACAAATTGACTTATTAAAGTGATTGGTTTTCGGCATATATGAAACTTGTAATAGAAAATTCAGGACACAAAATTTGATTGAAATTGGTCAAACAACATGGTCGTACCATATAAACCCAGAATTTTTGTAAGGGCGTCATTTTGCAATTAAGTGCCTCATAAATTTTAAATGCAGAACTTCATACTTCACATGGACTACAATAGTAGTACTAAGTGCCAAATTGGGCGAAATTTGGTGGAATAGTTTTCGAGATGTAATGTAACAGCTATACTTTTTAATGTAGTGCTATATTTCAAAATGGAAGCTCAACCAAAAATATGCACTTATAAATTCAGTGCGCACACCTTGCGCTGTAAATATACGAAATTTGGTTTAACTAGTTTGAATGGTTTCCGAGATATGATATATCATCCCAAATATTAAAATGACCGCCGTTTCGAATGTAAGCAGCTGGAGTGGACAAAAAGTATAAAAGTCAGATGTCCTTACATAGTTATATATGAGTAACGAGTTTGGTGAAATTCGGTTAACGCGTTAAAAAAAATTGAAAGAATAGGACACAAATGCCCAGACACACGCCCGGGCAACACACACACACACACAGCCACACAAGCAGGAAAGTGATCTGTTAAGCCTCTCTTTCCTTTGAAATGTAGGCTAAAACGGAAACCATGAAGGATGTGATTGAGAACGACCAAATTAACTGAAGACTCTACTACAGAGCAGCACATTAATTTATCGTAAGCTCAGTGCTGGGGAAGACTGCAGACTTGAAGTGTGGAAGTGAAAGTACACAGGCGTAACCAGTTAGGCATCGGGAAAAGCGTGTAGTTACAAGAGATTCGTTGTATTCCGGCGGCCATTTGGACATTGTTAGCATGTCAGGACGGTGAATGCGAGGCCCATTAAAACATCTAGCTGTTTCAACAGGACCTAATAGTGGGATTCCAGGTAGCTAGATAGCCATAGAAAGAGGAAGCTGCATATACCCGTAAACCTGGTTCCGGAAGTCAGCGACGTACGGATGCTGAAGTTGGTACAGTCAGCGACGTACGTGAAGCTGGCCTACCATCACGTGTGCCTATAGCCAGACTTCCCCTCACACCTCAACATCGTGCAACCCGCTTCCGGTGGTGTCGAGAATAATGGCGAAGTATTGTGTTCATTGATGAGTCCTGGTTATACCTTGGGCTAATGATTGTTGAGTGGGTATTCAGCGTCGGCCTGATGAGTGGCATCTTCCAAAGTGTATATGGAAGAAACAGTTGGGACTAACTCCGAGGATAATTGTTTGGGGATACATATCCTACGAAGGCTGTTCGTTTCTGGTGTTAATACAGGGAACACTGACAGGGGACACTGCCCAGTGCACAGTACATCCAGAATCTAATACAACCCGTACTGCTACTATTTTGGCTGGCGCAAGGGGATGGGCTATTTCAGCAAGACAATTCCCGTATACTTTCCGCTCGTGCTAACCAACATGATCATCAAGGTGTTCGTCAGCTTCCCTGGCCAGCCCGATCACCAGATATTTTCCCCATTGAGCATGTATGGGACTGGGTTGGACGTCGTCTGGACCGATTTCCTGCATAATTGATGACTCTTGCACAGCTGATCCACCAAATGCAATGTGCATGGAATTCCATTCCGCAGGACGATATTTGTCACATCTATGATCGTTTACATGCAAGAATTTATGCCTTTATTGCTACTTGAGAAGGGCACACTAAGCTGTGAACGATACTTAGCACACCTCTGCAGAAACATTTTCTGGTCGATATCCTTGTGCCGGTAATAATGCCCTACTACCTGCACTGTATGTGAATACATTTTGGATCTCTTGCAAGGCGGTCATCGAGGAGGAATTTTTTTTGAAGTTATACTTATTTTAGCGCGTTGAGGGTAAAAGTTGAGTGTGAAACGGAAGTTGCGCGCGCACAGTGTAATGAAATTTGACAGTGAACGTGGTAGGGGTATGACCCGACGCGATGCGCGTATCGTCTAGCTATATACAAACGCAAAGTATATTTAAAACCGACAGAAAATCAGTTTATGTAATAAGAAAATTAAAAAAACATTTCATTTATATAGTTTGAATTCAATTATTATATGGGACAAGATTTGAATGATTATNATAAGAAAATTAAAAAAACATTTCATTTATATAGTTTGAATTCAATTATTATATGGGACAAGATTTGAATGATTATAAGCGTGAAATGGTAACATACGTAATAACCTTTTATTTTAGTCACGCCAAAGAATTATAACTTCTAACGCTCGTACATAAGTACACGCATCCATTTTTTTTTCATTTCCTTATAGTGCATTTTTAACTGTTTCTCGTTATAAATACATTAGTTTATGTCTGTCACTTATGGAAGCACACAGTTAGGTTTAAATATTTCTACAGCTGAACGTTATTTCGAAACATTGTGATTCACTGGACTTCTAAAAAATTACATGGTCTATGTCTTTTACGCACAACATATAGTATGCGTGCGAATTTGGTGGGAATAGGGGTGTGCAAGTAGGTGTACTTCGGTCGTCTGTGAAAATATAATATGTTTTAAATGTTCCTCGGTGCCCTGAAAACTCAACAACATCAAAACATTAGGTCATAGTATCAGCGACCTAGCTGATAACGGTCCTGTCAAGGAAACTGCTGCACGACTGTTATCTTCNAAACATTAGGTCATAGTATCAGCGACCTAGCTGATAACGGTCCTGTCAAGGAAACTGCTGCACGACTGTTATCTTATTTGAGATAATGGAGCCATTGTTGAAATTCGTATCTGATGAGTGTTTTTGCTACGCATAAACTATGGTCTTGACTGNTTTGAGATAATGGAGCCATTGTTGAAATTCGTATCTGATGAGTGTTTTTGCTACGCATAAACTATGGTCTTGACTGCATATCGTCGCAAAATGGGTGGACAGTGTGAAGTCGTCTGTAGCTTGAAGAACGTTGGTCTGGGCGATGTCAGACACGATCGTGGATTCGGCGTGGATAACGCAAGTCCTCCGACGACACCTGGAGAACAATGGCAGGCCCGCTGTCGACGTTATTGTGCGGCCTTTCCGCGGGGGAGGCGGGTTCGCATCCGAGCTGTACGAAGCGTTGACGCAGGACGCGTCGTTGGTCGTAAAGCTGCTGCCGCGGACTCCCCGTGGCACCTACCGCAACCTGCAACAGCAGTACCTCAACGAGCGACATTTCTACGAGGAGGTCCTGCTCCTCCTTGCCTCAGCGGCCGGGGCATCCAGCATCGTCCAAGAACTCCTACCCACGTTCTTCTGCGCCTACCAGGACGACTTCCAGGACCTCATTGCCACCGAGGACCTGAGACCATTGGGGTTCTCTCACGCCAGTGGACTTCTAGATGAAACCCACGTGAGGCTGGCCTTGAGAGAGCTCGGCAGATTCCACGCGCTGTCCTACATCGCGAAGAAGAACGATGGCTCGTCGTTCCTGAAGGTCGTCAACCGTGTGCGGCAACCCAGAACGGAAGAGATATGCAGTGAAATATCCCCGATGATAAAGGATTTTCTCGGGTTTGCCGCAGAATCTTTCCGGAGATTTTACCCGGTGGACTCGGGGAAGTTTTCGGGTAAGCTCGAAGGACTTGCTGACCTGGCCGACGTGTTCGGGAAGCTGACCGAGCCGGAGGAACCGCTGGCGGTGTGTTGCCACGGGGACTTTCACCGCAACAACATCCTGTTCATGTACGATGGCAACGGGAAGCCGACATCGGCGAGGTTCATCGACTTCCAGCTGAAGACGTACTCTTCTCCAGCCGTCGACGTCTCCCTCGTCATGTTTCTCAGTTCTTCTCCGGAGGTGTGGGAGCTCTCCTGGGACGAGCTTCTTGGCGTGTACCGCTGTTCCGTGCTGGACACGATGGCGGGGATCTTGGGACGTCCATGGGAGGTCCTGGAGGTTGACTACCCCGTCGAGAGGCTCCAGGAAGACTTCCGGCGGTACTGCGTGCATGGGTTCCTCGTCGCCGTCTTCTTCCTGCCGGTGGCGATGCTGGAGCCTCGTCACTACGAGTTGGTCAGGCAGCAGGTACCAGGTGATGTGACCACGCCGGACAACTCCAAGAAGTTCACGTCGCTCGTGAGGCGATACTGCAGCGAGCAGGTGANTGTGACCACGCCGGACAACTCCAAGAAGTTCACGTCGCTCGTGAGGCGATACTGCAGCGAGCAGGTGAAAGATCGCCTCGCTACTCTTCTCAAGCTCATGATGGAACGTGATTTTATTTAATATTTTTACTCGCCTTCAGAAAATATGTTTACGTGTCGAACTAGTGGAGTTGTTAACGATATAACTATTTTTTACAAGATTAATATTTTGTGTTTAATTTTTATGACATTCNCGCCGTCTTCTTCCTGCCGGTGGCGATGCTGGAGCCTCGTCACTACGAGTTGGTCAGGCAGCAGGTACCAGGTGACGTGACCACGCCGGACAACTCCAAGAAGTTCACGTCGCTCGTGAGGCGATACTGCAGCGAGCAGGTGAAAGATCGCCTCGCTACTCTTCTCAAGCTCATGATGGAACGTGATTTTATTTAATATTTTTATTCGCCTTCAGAAAATATGTTTACGTTTCGAACTAGTGGAGTTGTTAACGATATAACTATTTTTTACAAGATTAATATTTTGTGTTTAATTTTTATGACATTCNTCGAACTAGTGGAGTTGTTAACGATATAACTATTTTTTACAAGATTAATATTTTGTGTTTAATTTTTATGACATTCACGGAAAATTTATATTTAATAATACAGTGCATCTCTTCAAGTTTTATTCTGAACATTTCACTTTGGGAAATATGAAAATCATTTTACAAAAGAAATATTACATTTTTCCATGTCATCTAAATCTACAAACTGGTGTATTAGTTAAACAGTAAACGTAAAATTACATGCCGGTAAATAAATTTTACCGTTGTACATGAAGAAACATTGTGGCTCCTATTTTGCAGTGCTATCTGAGATGAAACTTACTATAAAGTAATTTGTTTATCATGGACGTAAAGTTTACGTTAGTCATTATATTACTGATGAGAATAAAATAAAATAATTAAACTCAGATATTATATGAATTTTAGAAGGAAAGCATAGTAAAATATTTTGTGTTCGCTGAGTATGAAACACAATATCCGGTCACGATATTATAGATATTGACTCTAAAAAATGCACATTATTACTGCGAGAGTGAATGACTGGGTTACAATATAATACACAACATACATTTTTAAGTTTCACCCATTTTATTAAAAACGAGAGTTCCTCCAAAAACCAGGATCTTGATGTAAATCGTACCTGCCTTTCCATACGTCTCCTACTTTATGGTAATAAAATTTCGACACATAACATAATTTTTAAGTACACACCTTATTCCCGTAAACATTATCATTTAAGTCTCGTTCCCGAGCATTTAGTTTTCTGCTCTCCAGCATTTCCGATAATACGACTACAGTTTCGTAAACGTACTTTTGTCAGTAGTTTATCATGTAATCAAGATAAAGGAACAAATAGAAATTCTGAAATATAAAAAAATGTTTACTCCTTATTTACTTCCAGACGGGAAATAAATTCTGAGAATGAAAAGTTTGATACCTACAAAGAAACTCACATATATTTTGCAATACTAAGAAGTTAGTAAAAAAAGTAATCTCATGATTTTTGAATAACGCTTCGACTGCTTTCTGAATTTATAGTAAAAGCTGTTGTTTTGTGATATTATGGAAAAGTACGAAAACAACAAATCGATTAATCTAACGAATGACAGTTAGTTTTATTGGTTGTTAGTATTATTCTTTTATAACCTCGTTTATGTAAAATATTTATAACAAAATTGTATTTTTTTATTTTACGTGTATAGACTACCCACGATCTTGTAAGACGTGATGAATGAGGTCGGTTCGTAGGAACCGTATTAACTTTTGTGCCGGATGGAGACAGGAAACCATTTCAGAGATACGGGCCGAGCGAAGTGGCGCTGTGGTTAACCGGTGGACTTCCGTTATGGACGACCTGGGTTCGATTCCTAGTCCGGCCATTCTGATTTTGGNGGCGCTGTGGTTAACCGGTGGACTTCCGTTATGGACGACCTGGGTTCGATTCCTAGTCCGGCCATTCTGATTTTGGTTTTCAATAATTTCCCCAAATCACCCCAGATGAACGCTGGAAAGATTACATAGCACAGATCATGGCATATTCCTTCCCCATTCCTGCATATCTCAGTAACTTGCCTTGTCTTTAATTACCTCACTGTTGACGAGACGTTACACTGAGAAAACATTTGTTGAATAAAATAAAGTTTGTTTGGCGGAACCAAACTCATCGTTTGTATAGGTACCATTAAATACCTTGTAGCTGAAATAAAATTATTTTGTTTTTCATATTNGGCGCTGTGGTTAACCGGTGGACTTCCGTTATGGACGACCTGGGTTCGATTCCTAGTCCGGCCATTCTGATTTTGATTTTCAATAATTTCCCCAAATCACCCCAGATGAACGCTGGAAAGATTACATAGCACAGACCATGGCATATTCCTTCCCCATTCCTGCATATCTCAGTAACTTGCCTTGTCTTTAATTACCTCGCTGTTGACGAGACGTTACACTGAGAAAACATTTGTTGAATAAAATAAAGTTTGTTTGGTGGAACCAAACTCATCGTTTGTATAGGTACCATTAAATACCTTGTAGCTGAAATAAAATTATTTTGTTTTTCATATTTGCTTGCCACAATCTTGTATTATATTTGTTTCTTTAGTTGGTTTATATGGCTTTGCGTACATGAAAAATTTTTGCATGTCGTAAAAGGAAGTGAACGCACAACCGAGTTTCGAACCCGGAATTTCAGTCCTCAAATGCTACGCCTAACCTTGGCTAACGTGACTACTAACAGAGTTTAAAGTTTTGTAAATATATAATGATTTCTTATAGTATATGTAATTTATTAGAGCTTTTAAGTGTAAGTTTTAAAGTTTTACTTTTTTGTATCCTGTTCAAATTGTTTTATTGGGATCATTTATTCCATTACTAAGCACAAATAAAAGCACAAATATACACTCTTGCTATCATAATTTTCATAAAAATGGAAAAAAAAACACTCGAACCACATTTTCTGACAAAGGGAAACAAATTACCCGTTTACCCTTCAGCCATCAAAATTACTGCTTTGTTGCTACAACAAATTCCGTTTTATTACATATCACATTGTTCCACGGAACCAGATACTTTATGTTGTTGAAACGAAATATTAATTTGACTCTACCATGATATCATNTATCACATTGTTCCACGGAACCAGATACTTTATGTTGTTGAAACGAAATATTAATTTGACTCTACCATGATATCATTAATGCTTTCTGTAACCATACCGATTAATTGTAGGTGCTTGTAAAATAGTTGTGGGTACGAAATACATAGGCCTGCAAATGGTGTTGGAACAACCAAATAATTGTTCTGCTAAAAGAATAATTTTTAAATAATTCATTTGGTTCAAAGGCGCAAATGCAAAAGTTTGTAGTAACAGCAGAGAGTGAACAAACTATTGTTCATTGTAAACAATTAGCCTATCTTTAAAGCGAATTTCATTGGTATCTGTAGCTAAATTATTCTCTCAGTGTGAGCCGTACCTACCAGGGGAGAAACAACGCACGCTGCAGCCGGCTGGCATCAAACTCGCGTCCTTCCTACCAAGAGTCACTCGCGCCAACGTGTAGCCAAACACGCTCGTTGTCCTCACGCTTATCTACGTTGTGCGCCATATCCGGCGCAACTGTCGCCGAGCGAGCATTTCCTTCGTTATNTCGTTGTCCTCACGCTTATCTACGTTGTGCGCCATATCCGGCGCAACTGTCGCCGAGCGAGCATTTCCTTCGTTAAGGCAAATGTGCGTGTGAAATATACTGCTACGATTCTCTTTATGGTTTTGCATTTTATGGAAATGCTAACGGCAATACGTAAACATTAACATATGTATAAAAACCACTTCATGATTTCGAAATCATGTGGTTAGTGATGCGGATATCTATACGTGTATCTGTTCTAATTTTAATTTTAATATCGTAAACAGATTTTCCTTGTTAATNTCGTTGTCCTCACGCTTATCTACGTTGTGCGCCATATCCGGCGCAACTGTCGCCGAGCGAGCATTTCCTTCGTTATGGCAAATGTGCGTGTGAAATATACTGCTACGATTCTCTTTATGGTTTAGCATTTTATGGAAATGCTAACGGCAATACGTAAACATTAACATATGTATATAAACCACTTCATGATTTCGAAATCATGTGATTAGTGATGCGGATATCTATACGTGTATCTGTTCTAATTTTAATTTTAATATCGTAAACAGATTTTCCTTGTTAATTAATGCATCGTAAAAATATAATCTCTATGTGAGACGAGCTTATGATCGATAAAGTTACCGTTCAGGTATTTCGGTATTTCGCCTGTATTTCGTATTATAAGACGTCATAATTGCCTAATTTCTAAATATTAGCATCGGTTTAAAAACAAGGAACTATATCTTTTAATGCAAAGTATAAGACAAATATTTTTCGAAATGTATATATATGTTTTATTGTAAATATATAAGGAAACGTGTAAATGTACGAGTGTATACATAATTTTCACAGTTCTGCTTAAATTGATACCCCACAGGACTGTTGAATGGTCATAGTTGCCACTATAGCTACGCCTACGTTATTTAATTTATGTTTAGTTNAGCATCGGTTTAAAAACAAGGAACTATATCTTTTAATGCAAAGTATAAGACAAATATTTTTCGAAATGTATATATTTGTTTTATTGTAAATATATAAGGAAACGTGTTAATGTACGAGTGTATACATAATTTTCACAGTTCTGCTGAACTGATACCCCACAGGACTGTTGAATGGTCATAGTTGCCACTATAGCTACGCCTACGTTATTTAATTTATGTTTAGTTNTGATACCCCACAGGACTGTTGAATGGTCATAGTTGCCACTATAGCTACGCCTACGTTATTTAATTTATGTTTAGTTTCAATTTTTCTTAGTAATTGCGATTTTTATGAAACATTTAAAACCTTCAGCGATAACTTTAATGCGCTGTGGGAAATACAAAATAAATACACGGATTGCCTTATGGAAATAAAACTATAAAATATGCAATACAAATATAAAACATATTAAGTAAACCATAAAATACACGTATCAAAATTTCAACTCAACTTCAAACGATAATACTTCTTCCTATATATGGGTCCAAAATTAAACATAGTAATTCAATGCAATGGAAACACGGGATAAAACTTTTCTACTGGCGTTCAAACAGCACCACTTTGTGTGTTCACAAGCTGTTGGTACAAGTGGCGTCTAGGGACGCAACAGTACGGCGCTATAAACCAGATCAAAGGCGGAAGAGACGGGAAGGGATGATAAGAAAGTTCTTGGCGTACAATTGGTTTGTACTCGATCTCTAAGGCTCAAATAACATCGCACTGACAATGTTTTACAACGAAGAGTCATCGGGAGACTGGAAGGCCTTTTTCAGTTGATGGTGTCCAAAACACTGCACGACCCACACAGTGCCATTCCCAAGGTCACAGCGCCATGAGAAAATCGTTATTTGGCCGTAACTGGAAAGGGGGGGGGNNGGGGGGGGGGGGTTACTAAAATCAGCAAGGAACGGAATATCAAATATAATTTATGCTTTTAGGACATATACGAAGAAATATTTATTTATTTCAGATACATATATTAATTTTTAATTCATAAATACTCCTTTGCATGCTGAAGTTATTCTGATATATTTTTTCCCGTTTGTTTCGACACAAACTTGAGAAGTAAATTTACATGCTTTAGAACACAATTATTACAAAATTAGTTCTGAGATCCAAAGTCCTTATAATAAATTACTGATGTCTAAAAATTCCAGCTAGGTAAAAAAAAAACACTTTGAAGAAAACATCCAGCTGCAAGACAGAATTGACATTCAAATACATACTGCACAACTATGGAAATGATAGCTATGTGTGCAAAAGCAGCTTAGTTTAAATTCAGTGGTATGATTTACATGAAAATATGTAGCAGAGCAATGTGTCTACCTATTTCATGCCTTACATAGTATCTTGTACTTTAGAGAGTATTCTTCGTGCTTGAGGTACGGATACACCAAGTATTCGTCTGCCGTTTCCCCCACCCTCTTGTTCCGGCGCTACTCTATACTCTCCTCAATCACCCTCATCGGATCTCAAGACCTCGCTGTTAAGAGCCGCCCAAATATCTTCACTCACACACACTCAGTAAGTATTCGCCCTGTATTAGATTTAAATTGCATGAAATAAACCTGTGCGCAGGCAGTAAAATGTTAATTCAGTGCACTGGCTGCAAAATTAAAGCGAAACTACGGCCTTCCACACTTTTACGCGTAGAGCAATTCGACCTCATTTATTCACGTATGAAGAGGATATAACCTGACGTCGCGCCCAGAGGAACGGAAGTTAACATTACCCAGTTATATCTTGTGGGTTTTATAAAGGGGTTGGTTTGCACAGAAGGTTTAACAAAGTATCCTTTCGGAACACTTCCCCAGCGAGGAAGTTACCCTTGCCTGGTTGGGTCAGCATGCAGACTAAATTAAAGANGTATCCTTTCGGAACACTTCCCCAGCGAGGAAGTTACCCTTGCCTGGTTGGGTCAGCATGCAGACTAAATTAAAGCGAAACGATGTTATCGACGATTGTTTATAGGCCTCTTCTGCAGTTATAGGGCGAGGACATCGACTTCGAGTGGCACTTTGCTTCAGGATTTAGGAAGGCTTAAATCAACCATGGGTAATGATAATTATACTCACGTTAGAAACAAAACGAGTTTTCTTATGGAAAAGTTCGGCATAGGGAAAATTCCCTCCTCTAGGTGCTCAGTGTTCCAAAGAGGTCACATACAATTAAAATGTTAAGCTACGCGAATAATGAAAGATAATGGTTTTGCTTAGATACGTAGATTTTTTTACATTTACTTTATGTACATTGCATTTATTTTGTTTCTAAATGTAGAAAATATAGAAAATCTTGCACACATTTGACACTAGCGCTTACAGAGTGGTAAACATTTTAATCTGCCAAACTAAAATGATTGTGCTTCCCAGACTGAGTAGAATAAACCTTAACCATGGGTAAGCTGTGGGCCGCGGGCAATGCATGGCCTACGAGCTTGACTTGAGTGACCCGCCGCAACTACACAAACTAACACTCGAAATGGCCCGCGAACATAACAGAAGTGTTCCGCAGGAACTATTCAATCGCGAAACCAATATGGTCACGAGCCCAGGAGAGGCGCTGCAGGCGATGTCGTGCTGTTAGTAAAGGCACTCGAGTCGGTCTTCTGCTGGCATAGCCCAGTACAGCAAAAATTTGCCGCACTGTCCTAACGGACACGTCCGTCTTACGTCCCACGTTGATTCCTGCGGTTATTTCACGCAGTGTTGCTTGTCTGTTAACACTGACCACTCTGCGCACACGTCGTTGATCTCGGTCATTAAGTGCAGGCGGTCGGCCACTGCGTTGTCCATGGTGGGAGGTTATGCCTGAAATGAGGTATTCTCGGCACACTCTTGACTCTGTGGATCTCGGAATGTTGAATTCCCTAACCATTTCTGAAATGGAATGTCCAATACGTCTATCTCCAACTACCATTCCGCGTTAAAAGTCTGTTAATTCCCGTCGTGTGGCCANGAAATGGAATGTCCAATACGTCTATCTCCAACTACCATTCCGCGTTAAAAGTCTGTTAATTCCCGTCGTGTGGCCATAATCACGTCAGAAATATTTTCACATGAATCACTTAACTACAAATGAAAGCCCAACCAATGCACTGCCCATTTATACATTTGTACGTGATACTACTGACATTTGTATATTTGCATATTGCTATCCCATGACTTTTGTCACCTCTGTGTATAGGACATCACAATCGATGATAAGCGGGTAGGTATTACTACAACCAAAACGTTTTAAGCCACCCACTGATTGTATAAGACACTTGCAGGCGTGAAGCCAGCTTGTCGTAAAAGCGAGTGCNTATTACTACAACCAAAACGTTTTAAGCCACCCACTGATTGTATAAGACACTTGCAGGCGTGAAGCCAGCTTGTCGTAAAAGCGAGTGCCTGAAAACAGAATGTTCTCACAAGGATTACATCTTTCAACCACATGACGACTTCGTTCTCGAGAAACTGTACCTAGCTGTACACATATTGCATATGCTCGTCACAGTTCTCGCTTAAATACACTGGCGAACAATCTCTTTTTAAGAGTTTGTGTTTTAACTGCATTTACATGCCATCCTCTACCCCACCTTAGTCGCTACTCGCACGTGCTTGTGAATGCCCTAGGGGGTAACTCTGTCGGGGGCCATCATAGCATGACGAGCACACAAATCTTGGTGACAGTAGTTTGCATGCGTATCAGTTTTCATTTGGGACGTATTATATACGTAGGGCTTAACGTCTCGTCGACCGCAATGCCAGAGCAAGTGTCTTAAAGAAGCAGGAATCGGCCATAAAGGGAACCATCCCAGCATCAGCATAGAGTGATTTCGGGAAACCACGGGGAAACCGAAATCAGGATGTTCGGACCGGGACTCGAACTCAGGTCCTCCCGAATACGAGTCCAAAAGTTAACCACTGTGCCATCTCGCTAGGTGACGTATTAGGAATAAAATCGCTAAATAGGAGACACATCCGAAGTCAGAGCTGCGCAAGCTTAGAAAATACACGAAAAACGGAACCATTAACGGTATAGCCAGGCCACTGTTAATAAAAACACGTTTCTTGCTTAGTTTATTTTTACATACAGCCCTCCTTTCATCATTCCATTGTTATAAGTAAAAAAAATAGCACTGTCACTAACCGGAAGATTACAATTTTCGCACGACAACCATACTGAATAGTATTGAAATCGTGCATGAAAAGGTGTGTGCTCAATAACTTAAAAAAAAAAAAAAAAAAAAAAANAAAAGGTGTGTGCTTAATAACTTAAAAAAAAAAAAAAAAAAAAATACAATTCAGTTACTTAATCATTTGTGTCAACCCCTGAAGTTGGTATACCTATTTGATTTGCAAACAAACATTGTACGTACGCCAATGGGCTTGTGTAATTTTTACTTGATTTTTGAGAGCTTTTTAAGTATTTTTAATTCACGCAATTTACGAACATATCATTATAATGATCCTGTGACCGCGGCTTAAGGTAACTGTNTTTAAGTATTTTTAATTCACGCAATTTACGAACATATCATTATAATGATCCTGTGACCGCGGCTTAAGGTAACTGCCATGTTGTTTCATTCAGTTGGTTACCATGTCTGGAGCTGTTTCCACAATAATCTTAACTTATAGAATAATTTATTAGGAACTTCGGTTCTTATTTTATACCCCTGCATGTGCTATCACAGCCTCAGAATTAAAATGGACATTAATACCACATTTTCTTCACATTATTGCGATATCGGACCATGGTATACCTCTAATGAAAGTACCGAATTACTTTCTTTGTGTAAATTAAAAGCGTTCAANGTATACCTCTAATGAAAGTACCGCATTACTTTCTTTGTGTAAATTAAAAGCGTTCCAAGTAAAAATAGAGCATTCAAGATGGAGCCGTGTGCTTATTCCCGGGTAAAACACGTAGGCGTAACAACTGAACCGATTATCTTTTGGAAACTTCTTGCATACACTTATTCCATGCTTACGTTCATCTTATTAAATATTTGACACGACCCACAAAGTCTACGTCGACCCCGAGGTAGATATTCCGGAACACTGTTTTCCTAGCCTTACATTAAAAAACAAAACAAAGCTAAAAACGCTTCTCTTTTTTATGCAAATATGGGGAGCTCAGCTGCTATGGCAAACGAAGGAAAACATAACACGCGTTGGTTTTTATATGTACTTAAAAAAACAAGAGTTCATGATTAAAACGGACAACACATCTAAAATCCAACGAACTTGTGCCCTTGCCTAAAACCTTCTTTCACTTTATATAAACGGATATTAGTATTTAATTTTTAAAGGCCTTTATTTAATCTTGTATGTGACCAAAATACATTTTAAATAAACATATATTTTCATTATCTTCCTATTGATAAAAAAATGCTATGTAACTGAATAAACAATCATATTTTCTGGGGTCGCTCTCGGATTTACGTGCTTGACAATGATGCTGGTTGGTGGGTTTTCTCGGGGATCTCCCGTTTCCCACGCTCTTGTGTTCCAACGCTGCTCCATACTCCCCTCGCTTCGCCCTCATCGGCTGTCAAGACCTCGGTGTTAATAACCTTTCCAATCTCTTCGCTCACTCATCATACATATTTTCAGTATATTATTTTCTAATATATTTGTTTAAATTTATTAATTTTAATTTTTAAGGTTTTTGATAACCGTTTTACATCCACTTCATTTAACGGTTCCAGGTGTTGCTGTACTCAAGTCGACACAACACTTGTTTCTTTGTCACTGTAGGCTATATATTCGGCTTCAGTAATATAAATCAATGATGACCTAGACAAGTAAGAATGTTTGCGAATCATTTACCCACACGTTACATAATTGATCATTACATACCAAGATTTGCCTAAACGTGCGTAATGTACACTGTTGCGTTTACCGCTTCAGAACGCCTAAGGCAGATGTAATATATTATTTCAACGCAACAAAATGTAATGAATCATTAATTAAAATATAATTTGTTTTCCCCGACATAGAAACAAACTGAAGTGTACGCTAGCACACAGAAATAAAACACAGTTTTTTTTAAATATTGTTTTATACACTACAGACAATACGACATGAGATTCATTGTCTGCGCGCGATGGAAAGCTTTGATCCGTTCACGCGATATGATGAAACGGAATTTGTTATTTTTTAGATATAAATGCCATACATTGTAGATATACCAAAGCTTAAACAAAATTTGCAACGCAGGTAATTTTCTAGCCAAACTTTACTTGTTGACAACGCATAGATTTTTATTATTAAACACGTATGTTGTGCAGGGGCGGATTTGAGGAC